>JAQFVV010012396.1:20615427-20830249 GCA_028023455.1 Epiperipatus broadwayi
AGGACAGCAACATTGCAGCTTTTGTTATAATTCATTATTTAAATCTGCTTTCCAATTTAATATTTAAAATAATCCACATTCACAAGTTGATAACCATTCAATCTAAAAAATATTTAATATTTCCCCACAATCAATGGCTAGTAAACACTTAAATTTTTTAAATATTTATTATTACAATAGTATTTGTAATTAAAAACATTCTATAGATCATCATTTGAATTGGTAAGATCGACTCAATATTCAGCATACTCTAAGTTTAGAACCCCCTCCCCCAAATCATGATTTTGTTCTTTATTTAAACAATTTATGTTATGTTTGTCATATTATGATGTTTGATTATTAAATTTATCAATAAATTATTCTAAAACAATTATCATAAAACTGTAAAAAAAAAAAAAAAACATATCTAAAAATAATAATCATTCACGTTTAAAATGTTTACTTTCAAATGCTAAGATTTTCTTCCACCAATAATAATCTTTTATTCTACACTATTATATAGAACATGTATAATGTCAATAAACTGTTGTGAATAGTAATTAGATTTCTGATATTACAAACATTTTTAACATAGATACCAATATTTTGACCATGTTAATAAAAAGAATATATAAATACCAGATTTTCTTGAGTTACTTTCTTACATTTGACTGGTTCCAAAAATATTTTTATAATATTTTAATCTTTTAAATTGAGTATTCAACAAAATACTTAAAATTACTTTTGCAGTAATGGATAACACTGATATTCCATAATAATTATTTCAGTATTTTTTATTCTTTTTACTTTTATAAATTGGATTAATAGAAGCATTCTTAGGTCAGATGACACAGACAAAACAAATTTCAATAATTTAATGTATTCCTAATATATTTTAAACCTTCTTCAGGTATCACTTTCAGGACCTGAAGTCTTTTTTTAAGATTAAAAAAATGTTTTATCTTTATTAATCTGAATATCTATCAAATGTAAATCAATTAATTGAACTAATTTATCATTAAAAATAATAACGTGAATTATTTTAGTATTTTTCAAATAATTTATCTCTCCAAGATGACACCATTATTGCATAAAGGAGTGTTTTAATAGACGTATAATATTGATATTTGAGTCCATATCTTAGTTTAATGTTTCAAAGGTAAGATTTAAAGTGGCTTTAGTCAATAGAGAACTAAATATGTATAAATGTATATGTGTGTATATACAGATTGATTATATAAGTTCACATTTGCAATATTATATTAGTATAAATTTATTTTAATAATTTGTATTTATTTAAAATTTATTTTATTATTTGGGCCAGTAAAATTCTTCCTATATATAATGTTTGATAGCCAATAAGTTAGTAGCTGTGCGGTGATGGATGGAGATATATCAAAAGTTTGACTTGCATAAAACATCAAAAAAGAGACTCATTATTGCTTTTTTTCTTTATATATATATATATGAACAATATGATCAGAAATTGCTAAAACTATAGAGATTTTTAAAAGGCCCAAGAGCATAAATAAAAAGGGTAAAATAAAGAAACTTAACAATATTTGGAAAAAACTATTTCAGGATAAAATATTTTCTAAAACTTCTCAACCAATAGAATTTGAGAATAAAAAGAAAATAACAAAAGTTAAAAAAATAATGATTTTAAATCTCACGACACACATTCTTATGATTTGAGAACGAGGCTCTGATGAAAGTACTTGTTATTGTACTGAAAAGTCAGCTATTTAGTGATTATATTTTTATTACATGGAAGCTCCTGAGAAATAATAATACTATGAATCCATCATTTATCTGTGAGAATATTAAAATTAATATATATATAATTTATTATTTAAGTAATATTTTGGATGTAATTTGAAATTTATAATCGCAGTTTGTAATGTTATAACTGACTATTTTTTAGTCTGCATTCAGAATATGTCATATTTACCTGTTTAAAGAGGTTTATTTAATCTTCTTTGCATCAATAATTTAAATCTATGTCATCAAATTGTAAAATTTAGGGTCTATATAAGTATATTAAACCATTAATAAATGTGGGATTCCATATTATTAAAAGGAGGTTAATCTTGACAAAAGTTTGAAATTGTTGATTGTATTTATAATGGGATTGTTTAAGTGTTGACTGTTTTTAATGATATATATATATACACACACAATTTAATTTACAAATGTTAAATCTTCTGCACTCACAACCCTGACACTATTCACTTTTCATAAATTAATGTTTATTACTAATTCCTTATTAGGTTAGAGGTTGTCATATTTTGTGGATTGAAATAGGAAGCTAAAGTAGTAAAAGTAAATGGAGATTATTTAAGTCATTTAGATTTTGCAGATTATGTAGTTGTTTTTGCAAATAATACTTTAGAACTGCAGGAAATGTTGCTGGAGTTATCAAATGAAAGTAGGAAAGTAGAACTAAAGATAAATGTTAAAAAGACTAAAGTAATGTTTAATCGATTTTCTCAAAATATGAAAATAAAGATTGATTATGATGAGTTAGAAGAAGTTAACAGTTACAAATACCTTGGTCAGATTATTAATACAGATGGAAATATAATGGATGAAATTAATCATAGAATTAAACTTGGTTGGAGTGCTTTTGGTAGATATAACTTGATACTAAAAGGAAATATGCCTCTGTGTTTGAAAAGGAAGGTTTTTAATAAATGTGTTTTGCCAGTTCTTACTTATGAATCTGAGACTTGGACACTTAATAGAAGAGCAATACAGAGACTTCAGACTACTCAAAGAAGTATGGAGAGATGCATGTTGGGAGTAACAAGAAGGGATCGAAAATGCAATGTATGTGTAAGAGAACAAACAGGTGTTACTGACCTCATTGAAAAAATTAAAAGATTGAAGTGGTGTTGGGCTGGACATATTTCTAGAAGAGATGATAATAGATGGACAATTGAAATATTAAACTGGATTCCAAGAGATTGTAAAAGATCCAGAAAAAGACCACATGTTAGATGGATGGATGAAATAAGAAAGTGTGCAGGGGTGATGTGGAGAAGAGAAGCTAAAAATCAGAGAAAATGGATTGAACTTGGAGAGACCTTCATCCTGTAGTGGATTGATTGATGATGATGATGATATTAATTCTAGTTTATATATAAACATTAAGTTCAATTAATGATTATTATTTCAATTTTTAATTCAACATCAACATGTGGAATAATTTATCAAATTTCATCTCTTGTTTTCAGTTAGTAATATTTTTTCAGATATACATAAAACTTCTATTCCAATGCATATTCTTGAAGATCATGAACAAAGATATCTGAAAAAGGTAAATGACCATCAAAATGAATTTCATATAGAATAATTCATTTTTAGCTTTAGAAATATAAGTAACTAATCATTTTTATGATGTAATTTTCATTTATTTTAAATCTATGCATATAAGGGTCATTCAGTGAAAATGTGTATATGTGTTCATTTCCAGCTATTTTAATATCTATACTTGTCAGATGAGCTAGAGGCACTAAAATCTGGCTTTCATACCACAATAATAAAAATTCAATTTTTATTTATGTATCTATTTTGCAGATCATTTATTGTTTTCATATGTATGTGATCATGTATATCAGTTATATTGGATAGAGTGAAAAACTAGGAATCTTGAAAGTCTGGGTTCAAATCCCTTTTAATTAAAACATGGTTAAATATATACATTATATTTATATTTTAATATTGTATATTAATATATGAATGTGAATGTTTGTTTGTTTGTTTGTTTATTTATGACTTTATAACTCAATAAATATTATACCAATCTAAATGAATCTAGAATGACTTTTCTTCCTTTTTTTTGCATCCAATTTTATAAGATGTACATTCATGCTTTTTTTTCCATATGCCAAAGCATTGGCAAACCCGCGACAACTGTCTGCAAGCACCTGTTTGCTTGCAAGGCGGCTGCACTAATCTCTCAGCTACCAACATTTATGCTTTATGATACATAATTGTTTAAAAATCTATTATGCAACACAAAGCAAGGGTACATTCGAACTAATTTTCATCTTATATAAAAGGCACATACCACAAATCACAAAACATTAATTAATACTTCAACCATTAGCACAATGAATAAATACAATCAATTAGATTCATGAATCCAGTAGTGCACTGCTCATTAATTTTAAATGTACTATTCAATTAAAAAAAGTCTCTACAATACCTCATTTATTGTATAATAATTTAAATATCAAAATTATATTAATTATTGCATATATTTTTTTATGGCATGGCATGTGAATCTTACATACAGAATTAAAAACAAGGAAGAAAAGCCTTGCAGTGGATATCAAAATATGTACAGAAAGTTATACAAAGAAATATTCTTTAAAAAGCTATGTAGTTTATAGGAAGTTATTAAACAATGCCAGTATCATTAGTACATCCTAATTAGAATACAACTTTTTGAGAAATAATTATTACAATACATGCACAAAAATAAAAATTTTAAATTATTTTATCTTTCATGGTTACATATGAAATTTTACATTATAAAAAACTATTTTGTTCTAATAAAAATAATTATTTCTTTATATTTATATTAGGTAGCTCTGCCCCCTATGCCTTCAGAGATGACTAAATTCTGTCTCATTCTTTTTTGATGGAAAAAAGATGGTTATGACTTTATTCTTTATTTTATTTAATATACATTTAAGATGCACATACTACTGTTTATTTTTTTTATTAATTGGAACACAAATTTACTGTCAAAAAATATTTTCTAATAGATGCTATATTTCTGCTTAAAAGTTTTAATTTATTCACACTTAATTCTGAAAACATATATATATATATATTATACCGAGACAAAGTCGGTATATGTAAACACACACACACTCAAGCAATGTAAAATACTCTATTTTTATTTTCTTACAACTTATGATAAAAAATAGATATAGTTTTCTTTCCATACTTTCTAAAAATACACTTGTAAAATAAAATATTAATATGTCTAATTAAATAGTTTAAGGCTTTAACATAATTTACTAAAATAATATTCTCTAAAATGAAAAATAATATGCCATTATAAATATCAATAAATAATTTATACTTGTATATGCCGCGGGGGTAACTAAAAAGGGATATTTTAAAATTATAATTGTAGTAAAAGTAAAAGCTTATAGAAATGATTTTGAGAAAGATTAAATGCTCGACTTTTAGCTAATGTAAATTACATTGTTCTCGTAAGACACGCACACACGTATGCATTCAAGGTGTGAATGAATATAAGTTTGTTAACTGAGATTGCAATATGAGATTGCCTAAACATAAGATTGCCTTAAGCACATGGATTGAGTAGGACACGGACCCCAACGACAACTCTAAGAACATGGAACTCTGGGGGGAGATTCGATCCTCAGATAAGATCCAACCCATATAAATATCAAGCAAAATCTAAAAGAAAAAAAAAAAGGATTAATTGAAAAAATTAATTAAGAGAAGCTAAGTCAAATTATCAAATTTTGTTCAACTTTCTCAAAATTCAATTTAATTTAAATTACTTCGTTTGTGCTACCCGTTTTCAAGATGATCGATATGAAATTAATATTTAGAGCGTCGACTGTCATGAGGGGCTAGGAAACCCTTCAGTGATTGATCGACGCTCCACCACCAGAACATCTCCGTCGCTATGAATACTTAATAATATTACCATCTAAAATTAGTGCTCCAACCAGTTCAATAATGTTCCGTGAAACACATGAATCATCCTGATTTATTACGCTCAACTTTAAAAGAAATGAACAATCTCCTTATGGAAAACATCATCTCCCATGTTCAAACCTCCACTTAGTTAGAAGCAGCGGAAGAATAAGCCAAAATCCTAGGTAAACACTTTATTTTTTTATGCTTTCATTCATTCCATACGTAAACTTTTAAAAAAAGGCAATCTCATAATTAACTAACTTTGATTTCGCAGATTAAGCTATAAAATATTCCGTAATTCATTATATTTAAAAATTATTATTGTAACTTATTAGTGTAATCTCAACCTTCGTAAAATCAAACACTATGCAATTCCTAAAATTTAAATCTCAGGACTTTTCAAATATGAACTTTGACCCTAATTATTATCTTATAATTTATAACACTTACCTTCAAAATGTAATATAAAAAAATGTAAAAAAGAAAATTTATATTCTATCATCCATATTTTACGATATATAATATGTTCTTTTCTGTGCGAGTGCGTAAATGCGTGTGTGTGCGTGTAAATAAAACTTTTAACCAATGTGCTTTTTTTTATATTAAATAAATTTGTTCAGTATTTAAACAAGTCGAGCATTTCTCAAGTCATTTCCTATAATTAAATCTTTATTCTATTTGTCGTCTTGATTATTAATAAAGTTAGCATTTATGCATATAGTTAATTATATTACTTTAGATTTATCTTTCTTAAACCTTGTTGCTTTAAAACATCGTGCCGTAAGTCACGATGTTTATTTATTTATTTATTTACTTATTCCGTAGTTAAGATAGATTTAAGAATTAAGAGGGCCTATTATAAAATATAAATAAATGTCAATGAGTTGTAAATATAGCTGGAGTAAATAATTCTACCGGACGGTATAATATAGGGGGGATGATCTTATAAGCTTCTAATTGTTTAGAGATATAGACAAATAATCGCATTGGTCCCAAATAACCAATGACATGGTCCAATGCTTGGATCGATCAGTTAGTTAATCAAGCGTCTTCTCCATTGGTTATCATAGCGTCCTTTACCATAATAGTAATTTTGAAACAATTACATCGCGACCCTGAGTGACCCTATTGGTCCATGCTGGGAGTTGAGCTTGTGGGCGGGATTAGACTTCGAAATCGTTTTGACATGACGTAAGGTGATGCGAGAAGTTAAATTATAATTAAATCATCGTATCTGGCACCCCCTTGTATTGATAGTGAACAGTTATCGATAGAAGAAAATAAATAAAGCTTTACGCTATGTCATGTTTGTTTCGGAATCACAATCCCTATGTGATCGGGTGTTTTAAAGAGAACCGGTACAATATATTAGAACTGTATAGAAGAATCAACAAAAATATTTATAAGAAAATATTGTTTGTCTATCAGGAGAAATTCAAGTTCTATTTTTTCCATAGTTCAGTAACGATTTCATAACATGCAACTTTTAATATTTAACATATATTCAATTGCACTAGAAGTTTATTGTTAAATAAAAAATTATTAATACTTTTTCAGAAAACTATATTTTTTACTACAGATTCTTTTTCTGTCATATTTTAAACAAAACATTCTTTTTTATAACAGTGGCTATTTTAGTTATTTAGTAACAATTTACATAAGGAATGTTTAGCAAATTATGCCAACTGATACTACTTCTATACATTTATATATAACAATAAAAATAATAAATATAAAGGTAATTAATTATTGTATACAGTCTTTCAATCCACAGAAGTACTTTCAGTTAATTTCTTAAGCATCCTCAGCTGATGTTAAATTTATTGGCAGTTAAGGAGAATTAAGAAATTAACTGAAAGTACTTCTGTGGATTGAAAGATGGTAAATGCTGGTTAATTATGGTTATATTTATTATTTTTATTGTATTACAATATTTTTTAATTAATGGACATTTTATTTATATTATCTATCTATCTATCTATCTATCTATCTATCTATCTATCTATCTATCTATCTATCTATCTATCTATCTATCTATCTATCTATCTGTCTGTCTGTCTGTCTGTCTGTCTGTCTGTCTGTCTGTCTGTCTGTCTGTCTGTCTGTCTGTCTGTCTATCTATCTATCTATCTATCTATCTATCTGCCTACCTACCTATCTACTACCTGCATACCTACCTATCTATCTGTCAACAAATCAATCAATACATCTGTATGTCTATCTATCTATATATATATATATATATATCAATACAAGTTGAAATTAATGTAATTTAGAAGGGATTTAAACTCAGACTTTCATGCTCCCAACATCTATCCATTCCATCTTATACAACTAACACACATGCCCACATACATGTGAAAAAGATAAAATGATCTTCAATAAACATATTTTGTGATGAAACAGCACTCATCAGTTAGCCCAAATCAGCATCTCCCACACACTATTTAATCAGTGCTCATTTTATATTAAGATACAAATTTTCAAACTTTAATGGATAGGCTTCAATCTTTTTCACTCACCAACTTTTCAGCCATCCATATTACTGAAAATCTGATGATGGAACACTCAACACCCTTGTTGATGCTAATGTTGTTGTCATACCCATGTTGATTTTAGTCATTCTGACCTTTCATGTATAGAATCTTAATATGTCCATTTAATACACAGAAGATGAATGGGCAGAATATAGGTTGAATATGTAGTATTTAAATACAAATATATACAGAACTAAATATAATTTAAAAGGGATTTGAACTCAGATTTTCAAACTCTATATGAGAGGTCAGAGTGAATTTAAAGTCAACACGGGTTTGATAACAATATTGGCCTCAACAAAAGCTTTGAGCATTTCATCATCAGATTTTCAATTATATGGATGGCTGAAGAGTTGGAGGGTGGTGAAGATTGAAGTCTGTCCATTAAAGTATGAAAATTTGCTACCATAATATAAACTGAGCATTGGTTATATATATGTAGGAAATGATGATAAGGACCAACTGGTGAGTGGTGGTTTAGCACAAAATATGAATATTGAAGATCATTTATCTTTATCCCATATATGTGGTCATGGGTATCAGTTGTAAAAGTTAAAGAGGATAGATGTAGAGAATTTGAAAGTCTGAGTTCAAATTCCTTTTAAATTACATAAATTCAGTACAGAGAGTATACTAGTATTTAAATATTATATATTCAGCCTATATTCTGCTTATCCCTCTTCAGTGTATTTAAATAAACATATTAAGGTTCTACATGTAAAGAATCAGAGATATTTAAAGGCAATGTAGGTAAGACAACAATATTGGCATCGACAAGTGCTTTGAGCATTTAATCATTAGATTTTCAATATATGGATGGATGAAGAGATTAGAGGGTAGACAAAATTGAAGCCTGTTCATTAAAGTATAAAGATTTGCTATTTTAATATAAACTGAGCACTAATTATATATGTGTGGGGGAGATGTTAATCTGGACCAATTAATGAGTGCTGGTTCAGCACAAAATATGTTTATTAGAGATCATTTACCTTTTTCACATGTATGGGATCTTGTGTACCAGTTCTATAAGATAGAATGGATAAATGAACTTCAAAGTTTGAATTCAAGTCTGTTCTAATGTATATATAATATTTATAAATGTCAACTTGGCATTGTTCAAGATATATGATTTAAATTAATTAACATCATGAAATGATATTATATATCGATAATAAAGTTGGAGCATCTAAATAGATAAATAGTTATCTAGCTATTTATTCTTAGCTAGAAAACAAAACAAAAATAAAAAATACTGTTCAATTCCTCACGAGTTGACAATTAGCAAGTCTTATAAATAAAACAGATTGAGAAAAATGATTCAAAAGACTTTAACCCTACAGTAAACTATTTAAAATATATTACTTCTTTTCTTTTTATAGAGACCAAACTGAGTAATGTTAGTAAATTCAACACCACAAAAAAATCATCACAAATAAAATATTTTAATATAAACATATACAGAAAATGAAAGTAAAGATAATGATTAAAAAAAGTATATGCAACTTTTCTTTTCAGTGAAAAGGAATATACAATATTACAATCGTAATCAAGCGTTGGTGCCTAGCGGTTAGCATAGCTGCCTTTCAAGCAGCTGGGCCCGGTTCGTTTCCCGGTCAACGCTTTGACATATTAAAAAAAATATTACAATCGTAATTTTGTTTCAAGATCAGCAATTGCAAATACTTGTCAGTGCAAACCAGAATATTTGAAGCTTTTAAATAACAGACAGTTAGATACTTATTAAATATCCAATAATTTAATTGCGATTTCTGACTGGCTATAGGTTAGCTATATATATGAAATAATCAGCAATTTGAAAAATATTTTAAGCTTCTTGAAGACTTGAACCAAGACAAATGATGGGTAGACAAATTGATTAACACTTATAATCACAAATCCTTTAAAGAAAAATATTATAATATATATATATATAACATCAGACTACACCTGTTGAGTGATTTTTAAATCAACAAATTAGATTTTAAAATCTGAACTTTTATAACAATCCAATAAAAGGTTATATTTTTTTGCTATTATTACTTTTTTTAAAAACATTTATATATATACACATACACATAAAATATTCTTTTGATTAGAATATATAAATACTTGTTACCAAATTAGATGTCTTCCATCTTCAGAAAATAATTTGCTAGAAATAACAGTTGCCAAGTTTTGGTGAGATATTTTTTATGATGTTGATGCCTTCCAATTATTCAATATATCTTTTTTTAATGAAAAACTTCTCCAATTATCTTAAATATCTCTCAACATGCACTTCAAGCTCTTGGCTGCTTAAAATACTTTAAAGAAATTTAAACTTTCAATTAAATCATAGCTTTCACCACAATAATAGAATCAAATAAATATCTAATAACATGCATTCACATTTCCATAACATATTTAAAAAATATATCATATTATCAAAACACAATTAATGAAAATGATAATAAAATAACTCTTTAACCCTGATTTATGATTTTAATCGCTATTTTTTTTTTTAAATTTTTTGCTTATTTTTAAAAACAAAAAGCACACTTTGAGATCTATGTATGCTAACAAAGGTCAGAGCTTCAAATGTAAAAAAAAAAAGCCTTCTTTAGTTGAACATAGTGATAAAGTGGTTGACTCAAGAAATGCAAGAAATTAATTTATCTTTGATATAAATGAATAGAATCAATGTGCTCAAGCTGTCACTTGGGAGCTCAAATATTAAATAATCTTCTACACAGCTAATCACAAGATTATTATTATTTAATGTATATTTAATTTATATGATAAAGTATTTTCATAATCTAGAATTAATTGTTAAATACCTTTAGATAAATTCAAACTTTATTTCTAATTTTCAAATTTATTCAACTGATATTAATAGCACATAAGTTAGATATATAACATGATGTGGGACATTTAGATCAATTCTGCTACTTATGTTGCCATTAGTCATGTCATCATCATTTAAAGAAGATTATGATACACTCAAAACATTATACTGTATTAGCCTCCATATTATTATTAATAGTTGAAAGTATTTGAAAGGTTTAAATAAAGTTTAAATTTTTATAAAAACATTTAACAATTAATTCTAATAATACTATTGTTACAAATTTTCAGACAAACAGTAATATTTAGGATTTAAAATCTTATTTGTTCATCACTTCTCAATAAACACTAAAATAGATAGCTGGGTTTGAAGACATTTAGATGTCTGAAAGCTTCAGATTTTTTACTCAATAGTCAACTCTTAGATAAATGTTAGCTTTGAGTTAGTGTTTTTAGATCTAGGGTCTGAAGCTACTCTAGCACCTCTCTGAGGAGTGACGAAAGCATGAAATCATTGGTCAGGGGATGGGTTGATTTTTAGATGGCGATATATTAAATGCTTTCTCTTGCTAAGCATTTATCTCAAAGCTTGTTGAGCAATTAGCAAAGCTCTTTGTTTATTTCCTGAAAGCTTAAAAAAGAAATGAAATGTGATATATGACTCTATTTTTTATTTTTTTTACCTAAGACATGTTTTGTTTTTCTGCTATTTGTGCAACCAAGAATTATTTGATTACTATTTTATTTTATTTTTAAAAAAGATACCTCCTGAGATAAATTTCATTTTGATTAATTGTAACTCATAACTTGCTAGCAGATGAGCTGCTCTTACACCATTAATTGTTTATTCAACTATTTTATAAACTAAGTTAATGAACTTAACTGATCACTATCTTTCCATATTGACATTAACATTGTTTTTTTTTATCATTGGCTGGAAATATGTATTTCAAATATTAAATGTGAGCTTAATTATTTGACTTAAGAAACAAAAAAAGGTTTTTTTAATGAAACAATTGTTGTTAAAACTATGTTTCATAAACCGACTTTTTCCTTCCATACAGGGTAATTTATATCATTTTTAAGCCAATAAACATCACATGACCACCACCTCTTATGCTTGTGTATAGCTGTTGTTAAAACAGGCAAAACTCACTATATATATTGATTCCTCTAGCTTGCTGTGTGTGACAATATATATAGTGAGTTTTGCCTTTTTTATATCATTTTTTATAGAACACTATTTAAAATTATTTTTAAATAATCCACTAATAATATAATTTTGAAATATACAATATTTGGATTGATCTACCAAGGCTATCTTATCTATTAATGTTATTATTATTAAATCTGAAAATAATACAGAAATTAAATATAATATGACAATGAAGAGTATAGGATTTATAAAAATGAAATTACTGTATATAAAGAAGTCATTTGGAAGTAGGGCAAAATTTTAAATTATTATGTGATATATAAAAATAAATTGAAAAGCAATAAAAAAATTTGATAAATAATGAATATTAAATACAAAACACAAATTAATCTGGATATGACTGAGAGAAAAAAAATAAGACATTCACAAAAGAATTAAAAATAAAGAATAGATATATAAATTAGAGAGAGAAACTGGGGAAATATTTATGGACTGACAAGAAAGGTGAATGGACATAAAAAACTGAGAAAGATATAAATCAATAAAAAGAAAAGAAAAAAAATATAAAAAGGTGAAAAAAATTATTAAAAAACTGTATAATAATATTAGAACATTGGGAGTATAAAAAGAGAGAGAGAGAAATAAAACAAAAATCAAAATATAAAATTTTTAAATTTGAAAAAATGTTGGAGTGAATCTCACATTATCTTACTACAACCTTAAGATACCATTTATGATTAATTAAAGGATGCAATAGAAAACAATCAATAAATTATAAAATTATATAAAAGATATAAATTATATTAAAAAATATCATGATTAATACTTTGGAGTTAGATTATAACTTGACTATATGAAAATACACATTTCAAAGTTATTAGAGGAATAATATATTCCACAAAATTTTTATTAGTAAAATATAAAATACATGTTAATTCATAGCTAGAAACTCAAGCAATATAGGACACAAACATAACATCTTATATTCCTAACATTGAAAAATAATCTAGAAAATTTAAAATTGAATTAACAAATCGTTTCAATATATTAACATAATTTGAAGACTTTCTGTTTATTTTTGGTACAGTTTAAGAATCAATGTTTTAAGAACAAAATTTATGAATTATTTCTTAGTTAAGGAAAATTTAAAAAATATTAGTTTGGTCAACTAAATGATGCTTTTGTATTGTGGAAATCAGGAGCTAATTGCTTCTGAATTGATTTTCAGCTGAGAAAAAGTTATACTTTGTGTGATGATTAAATGTTAGTTGTCCTCTAGAGCAACTGATCATACAATTATTATTATTAATTTAAAATCAGTTCATATATTAACACAATCAATTAAATTCCCAGATATAAAAACATATAGGCAGTTAATGCAAATAAATTCAGCAATTTAATAATAAATTTTACACTATTTCAAAACAATGCAAGCTATACATATATACTAAAGCAATCTATTTAAAACAGTGCAAAACTTAAAATTTATGTAAAAGAATGTTGGAAAAAAAATTAGTAACAAGAAAAAATAACTATAAAGTGTTAAGTAATGTTATTAAAAAAAAGTCTCAAAGATGTATCCTGTGTAAAATTAAAGAAGATAATAAACGCACTGGTCAACCCTGGTTGGTGGACCAGACATGGGGACAGTTTAGACTTTAATCACATCACCGTACCGATCTCTACCGTCTGTACCCACAGAAAGCCTAAATCCAGGTGATCCCTATCCCAGATCAAAACTTCATTGAACTCTACTCAAAGGATTCAGCTATACTGAATCTTAACATTATGAATTGGTTAATTGATAGACTATCTCACCTTTTGCTTATAAAAAAACAAATAAAAACTCATAAGTTGTAATTGATTTCAATTGTAGCTGTTTATGTACCTAGAATTAGACCTAAATAGAATGCAAATAAATTGTTATTGAAAGTAAAGATGTAAAATAATAACTTGGTATTGGGAAGACGATTTATTTCAGTAAAAAGATAATGATATAGAGAGAGATGATATTATGAAATACAAAATATATATAAAGTATATAGCAATAGAGAACAAAAAAAATGAAGTCCTCATATAATAATGACAATATCATATAAAATGTCATAAACATAAAAGAAGAGGAAAATACAATTAAATCAGAGATGAATAAAATAATTTTATAATACATTACTTTTAATAAGATGAATAAATTGATCAATTGTTTAAAGCAATATACAAAATGCCTAAATGTTATAGATATACTGATATTAATAAAAGATAAAAAAATACAATGTAATAAAATATTTAAATATTATATATTGCAAAGCTATTAAAAAATTATGACGCACAACTTAATCATTATTATTTCCTGAAAGTACAACTCAAATTTTATAACTGAAATCATTTTACACCTATTTAGTATTTATAAATTGTGGGTGTATATATATATAGTTTAAATACTATAATACGTATAATGTTTAAAACAGGATTTAATATTAAATATACAGTAGTGATTAGATATTTGTAGATCTTTTACCTTTATGTTTATAACAATCTTGATTTTAATTATATAAATTAACTAAACCTAAGTGAAATGTTTACAATCGTCATATTTCCGTTTCAATTTCATATATTTAAAATTACGATCACTGTATTTATTATTATATTGTAAAAAAAAGTTAAAATACTACTTTCTTAAAAAAAAAAAAATCTTTAATTAAAATTTGAAAGTACAATTTTTAAAGACGTAGTTACTTCAACAAGCAGGACTTATTGTGTGAATAAAAACCTGAATGTGAGGCAACTATTATTTGAAAATGTTTACTCCTATTAATGCTTTCTGATTATTTTAAAGTAAAATAAACATCAATTTTGCTACTTTTTTTTATTTAATTAATAGAATAAACATTATAATAACAGGAATAAAATGATACCAATATAATAAAACTAGGTAATAGATAAAAACAACGAATATAAGTATGCACAATAGTGTTCCGATGAATTAAAATTCAGAAGTGAATTTCATAACCGTAATTTTGAATAAAAACAAACAGAAAACAGGTATTAATGTACATTTTATTTTATGGTCCATTTAGAAAATTGTTGTTTTATGATCATGATTTGTAAACAGTCAGTTAAAAATATTTACATAGTGATAATTCTGATTCAGAGTAAAAAAGTAGGATTAAAAGTAAATGTTAAAAAGACTAAAATAATGTTCAATGGATTTTCTCAAAAGATTGAAATAAAAATTGATAATGATGAGTTAGAAGAAGTTAATAACTTCAAATATCTTGGTCAAATTATTACTACAGATGGAAACATAATGGATGAAATTAATCAGAATTAAACATGGTTGGAGTGCTTTTGGTAACAATAGTTTAATATTAAAAGGAAATATGCCTATGTGTTTGAAAAGGAAGGTTTTTAATAAATGTGTTAAACCACTTCTTACTAATGGCTCTGAAACATGGACACTTAATAGAAGAGCAATACAAAGACTTTAGACCACTTAAATAAACATGGAGAGATGCATGATAGGAATAACAAGAAGAGATTGAAAATGCAATACATGGGTGAGAGAACAAGCAAGTGTTACTGATATCATTGAAAGAATTAAGAGACTGAAATGGAATTGGGATAGACATATTGCTAGAAGAAATGATAATAGATGGTCAGTTGAAATCTTAAACTAGATTCCAAAAAAATATAAAAGACCCAAAAGAAGACCATATGTGAGATGGATGGATGAAATAAGAAAGTGTGGAGGGGTGATGTGGAGAAGAGAATGTAGAGATTGGAGATGGATTGAACTTGGAGAAATCTTCATCCTGTAGTGGATCAATTATTGTTGAAAATGATGATGATGATTCATTCTGATTCAAAACAGAGCAGATAAAATATGTTCAAAAATAAAGGTAAGAGTAATAATACAATGAAGTTTATTTATAAAAGGTCTCAGATGTAGTAGACACCAAATACCAAAATGATGAGAATATCATATATAGATGAATGATAAAATCAATACTAATAATTAAAACAGATGAAAAAATAGATATTAGAAATTAAATAGCTAATACTTTGTTGTCATTTTAGTAAAAAAATATTTACTAAAAACATTGCAAAAAATCTACAGAAAAATGTTGATGCCAGCAAAAAAGTATAGACAGATGAACAATAGTTAAAACACAGTGACCTCATAAAAGGATTCTATATTGGAGTTATTGAATTCAAAACTTTAATTTGTTTTTTAGTTACTTTTTCAGTGTAGAAGTCTTTTGAATGTTATAATAAATATTTAGTACGTTGTCTTATTCTATTAAACTATTTTTTTTAAAATACAACCCAATCATTAAAAATGTTATGTTTAAAAGTATGCAAAAAAATGATTATATGTCTCCAAACTTTTACATCAATTTTATAGAAATTAATTTGTGAATAAGAATAGAAACCAAAGAAAATAAAAATAAATCAAATTTTCATCATTTAGATGTTGCAAAGGTTTGTGTTTGTTTTTATAAATAAGACTTCTGAGATTTAGAAAATGTTCAAAAAGCTATCTAATAACATTTAAAACTATAAAATACATATTAAAAATAGTAACATAATAATCAATGTCTTTAGAAGAAAAAAAAAATTGATAGTTAAGAATTAGAAGTTGACAGCACTAACATCCTTGATCAAATTATCAAAAAAGACAAAAACGAAATGGATAGTATTAATCTATGAATTAAACTTAAATGAAGTATTTTTAGTGCAAATAACTTAAAAATTAAAAAAAAAAAACATTTACACATGTACTTGTAATTCATGCTCACAGTGCAATAAATGTATCACATGATGAGATTGGAAAAGAGAAACTTAAATATATAGTTATCACTGTCATCATTAAAAAAAGCCAAGAAAAAAAAGTAAAATTATTTAAGTTATTTAGATTTTGCCAACAATGTAGGTATTTTTTTTTTTTATAAATAATGCTTTGTAGCTTCTAGAAATATTACAAGAGTTATCTGATGAAATCAACAACAACAATAGTAATAATAATAAAGTTCTAAAGATAAATATTAAGAAAGAAATTAAACATCACATGATCACCATTTTCTGTGTTTACACAAGGTGTTAAATCATTAGCCAACTCTCCATATAGTTGTGCAACCTAGTGCAAGCTATAGTAATTAGTGAATACTAGAAACTAATTTGGAGATAATAGATGAATAGTCACTAGACATAAATTTTATGCATAAACTTTCTAGCATCCATTGATTGCTATATTATGTACTAGGTGGCACTACCAATGGAGAGTTGGCTATTGTTTTAAAATTATTAGAGTATAGTCAAATGATTGAAAAAAGACAATAAATAATTATTGTAATAAATTAAAGAAAATTAACAAATATATAAATGGATATCAATAAAATTAAAAACCATAGAGGTTAAAGATTTTATTTTTAAGGTTTCCAATTTGAAAATAGCCATGCAAATAAGTGAAAGTACTTTTGTGATTTTATAATGCTATAATAAATATTTATTACTACCATTAATATTTTGTCATTTTATTTATTATTATTACAACAATTAATCTATAATGGATATTTTATTTGATATAATATACAATAAAAAATTCAAAGGGAAACAAATCACTGACTTCAATGAAAAAAATATAAAGCCAAAATAACTGAGTGTGGGCATTTATAAAATATATGACAATAAATAAACAGATCATGTTCTAAATTATATCCTAAATATTATAAAACATCTTTTTTTAAAAAGACAATATATGAGATAAAAAATAAGAAGTTTTTTTTTTTTAATAATATGGAGAACTAGATAGATTGAGAATATTAAAAACCTTCATTTTGCAAGGAAACATTAAAAATTTGATATAATAATAATGATAAAAATGTATAGTATATATTTATTTATCCATGCATTTATTATAACTTGTAATGTATACTAACATGCATGCATAATAATGTACTGATATTTGTAAATGCCGTATATAAACATACATATATTATGTATGTGAAAATACATAAATTAAGTAAATGCACATATTTAGCAAATTTAAAAATGTTATTCTTATAACATCATTTAACATTGGAATAGTCCATAAATAACTTAGAAATATGAAATATTCTGTATTTTAAACCCAATGAATAATCATAATTCATATATATATATATATATTATGCTATTTTCTCCTACATCATTTTTTTTGTTTCATTTCTTATATATAAACTTTCATTTGTCTTAAAGTCAGTTGGTAAGTAGTTTGTATCAACATCTTTTATGTTTTTGTTACATCAATATTGTTTTTAATATTATAAGGGTTGTATTTTGCAATCATATTACTTATTATAGCAATTTTTAAAAATGAGTTTGACAGTTTTCATCTGGTAAAGTAATCAAGATAGATATTTGTATTAGTTGAGTAATTCCTAATTGCATATTGTTTTAGACTATGCTGTTAACAATCTTTCAAGAAATTGTTTTTATATACTTTTTCTTTTCCTTGAAATGTTAATGATGAATTATGTGCCTCTTCTGCATGAAATTTAATATCTTATTTTTTATATGTAAATTTTTGAAATATATATATAATAAAGAAAAAAATTAGAATAAGTAATACAAATGCCTTTGATGACTTTTAAAAGTTTTAAGTAATAAAAAGTACAACGACATAAACAAAACATTTTAATTAATAATTTGTAAAGCGCATACTCATTACGTAAGCAATATATATTAAGGCTAGCTATAACCTTAAAACTGTGCACCTAAAATGCGACAGTAGGGACCTCTACAAATCTAAATACAAGATTAACGACTTTAAATGTTTTCCCATACATATCTTTACACAGGATGTTTAACATAAATTATCAGGTCAAATATTTTATTTATAAATTGCTACCAAATATTCATTTTAAAGCTCATTATACATATATATGTATATATTTATTTATTTGTATATCTATAGCTGTTTTATTTATGTGTAAGTATGTGTGTTTTCGTTTTAAATTAAAAACGAGTTATTTTTGCCAAGATAAGCTCTCTTAGAGTCTAAAGTTAAAATGATAAAGAGTGTAATATTATTAGTTAACATTATAATGATTTAATGATAACTGTACTGATGAAAGATGAACGCAAGTTATTTAGAAACATTTCCTGCAACCAACATTCTTTCTATTAATAAATTCGTTTTTAATTTGTTTATACATTTTACCAGGTATAATTTGTTTTCTTTTTTTTTTTCTCTTTTAAATTTTAATTTAAATTTATTTATTCATAATTGCTGACATTTTTTAAAAATTCATTTTCCTTTGTTTAATATATACTATATATAAGCTATTGAATATATATATAAAGTAGCCTTTTTTTTTTTTTTTGCTTCTATACAAATATGCGTAAATATATTTACAGTTAAATAAATCAAAACTCATTAATGTGATAACAAATGATGAGATGGTAAAAGTGATGGTTTTATTTATTTTTTGGATAAGTTCAAATACTTTGTTTCAGTCATAAGTTGATTGTGTAACATGAAGTTTTTATTAGAAAAAATGTTTAATAAATTTTAATAATTTAAAATTTTCTGTAACATTGCTTACTGTTTTTATTATTTTTACTTTATTTATAATAATTCGCAATGTTTACAATTTGAAAAATAAGTTCTTATTCATTGGTGTTCTATGGCTTTTATCAGAGTTTTGTTATAATGGCTTTCATTTGGAAGGTATTAAAGTTGTCATATTTTTTTTCTGTATTATAATTGAAAATTTATATAAAATATTTAAGACAAAAATATTCTTAGCGTTAAACTGATAAGCATATGTTGGTAACTTAATACTATTAATTTAATAAAATATTTTATTTCCTTAATTTGCATATAAAAAAAAATAAAAAATAATAATAATAATAAAATAATAATAATAATAATAATAATAATAATAATAAAAAAAATAATAATAATAAAAAATAAAATAATAAAATAATAATAATAAAAAATAATAATAAAAAATAATAATAATAATAATAATAAAATAAAATAAAATAATAATAATAATAATAATAATAATAATAATAAAATAATAATAATAATAATAATAATAAAATAATAATAAAAAATAATAATAATAATAATAATAATAATAATAATAATAATAAAATAATAATAAAAAAATAAAATAATAAAAAATAATAAATAATAATAAAATAATAATAAAAAAAAAAAAAAAAAAATAAAATAATAATAAAAAAAATATAATAAAATAAAATAATATAATAATAATAATAAAAAATAATAAATAATTAAAATATATAATATAATATAAAAATATATATATAAAAAAAAAAAAAAAAAAAAAAATAATAATAATAGTAATGAAAAACTATTCAGGAACGTTTAAAATTTTGATAAAAATAATATCTAAGCATTGCTTTCAACCAATCAGTTATAATCATAGAACTACAATAAAATGTAAAAATAACTACATGCTTAAAAATTTTTTTTAAAATATTTTATTCAAACATGAAGTATTATTTGTACACTGAAAATGTTTACATTGTATTTAAGCATACAAACTAAAAAAAGGAACACATATTACACAGTCCTGATTATACGGATCAACAGTATTTAATCGGTGATGAGTCTGTCAGTGAGAGATGCTATGTATCTGTTTAGTCATTCAGTTTCTTGGTAGGTGCATTATGTCCTAAAGGGACCTCTGGTTTAGAGAAGTTCAATATTATGAAAGGTGGAGAAAAGATTAAATAGACACTCTGAGTGGCTGAGATAAACTCAGACAAAAAACAGAGCCCTGAATTTGGGGGGTACAGTTCATCTATGGTTGTGCTGAGAGTTATCAGTGCCCAAGCTCACTACATGTGCAGTTTTATTTGATGTGACATAGGTTGCTCCATTTCTCATTGTAGAAGTACAATTCCATTTTCGGCCTTTTGGAATCATAATTCTGATGCAGGTTGCATGATGAAATCGGAGCATTTATTTATTTTAGATTTATGTCTTTAAGTTCAATTGGAGCCATCAATATTTTGTGGTGGGTTATTCATTTAAAAACTCAATCTTTTCCCCAGTGTCTCTATGTAATTATGCAATGCACGAGTATTTCTTGTTTATTGTGTTGATATTATTTGCTATAAACCATGCCTCTTTATATTTTCTTTTTCGATCATTATGTTCAGTACAAACAACATCAATATTAATAAGATCAAAATTATGTCCAGATTTAATTTCATGTTCCAAAAATATTGATTTAACATTAGAGTCTGTTTTAGCATGTTTATATAAATATTTATGTTGTGCTAATCTTATAGCACAATTGTCATGAGATTCTTCATAATAAATTGCATTGAATTTTGGTTCATCAAATTTAATTTTATAAACTTTTTGTGGATATTGGTTTGGAGATAATTTATCTTTAGTATTGTTTAAAATTTGATTAAAATTAGGAGGTGTTCTAAAGCTGATATAAATAATTATTTGAACAAATTTTCATTCTTTTAGATATATTAGGTATATAAGGAAGGTCTAATCCATGTATTATTATTGTTAGTATTAGTTTGTAGTACTCAAAGATGAATAAACAAAAATTAAGATAAAAAGCTAGTGAACAAAATCCATTTAAAATTTTGGATTATAGATCTAATGTGTAAATATATAAAAGCAAAATATCTTTTAAATAATTCAATGCAAAACAAATATCTCTCCAACAATTACTAATAAGGAAGACATTACTCACAGAGCTTGTCAATTGTATGGTCAGGAGAATATAAAAAAAATTATATTCTTGTTAGCCTGTTTAAACAAAAAAATGTACATTTTTATTTATGAACCAATAGTGGATTTTATCTGAATTGGATATAAATTAGATATCTCAAACAAAGCCTAATATGTATTAGAACCTTAAAAAAAATTTTACTCAGGCCAAATTCAAATCCAGATTGTGGTTATGGCAAATGGATGAATTATACTGTATATGACACTGTTAAATAGATTATATATATATTAATATCTAATAATGTATTAAGATAAATTCAAAAAAAGTTTTACATGAAAAGAATTAAAGTCTCATTGACTAACATAAAAAAGTGTGCCATCTATTTCTTATACAGAAAAAAGCAGAAAATTTTGATTAATTCATGTTATTTACATTTGCTCATTATAAACATAACTTATAAGTTCTTGAAAAAACATTAAAATATAAATATTTTGTATTGAAATAATATAATCCATTGACAATAAAGAGTAAGTTTATTTTAAAAACAATGCTACTTATGTAGTTTGCCTTCCAGAAAGCTCCTCACCTGTTTTATTTTAAATTATCCATTTTCAGAGGCTTCCGACACATGGTATAAACAATATGGCTGTCATTAAGTTACCGTATTCAATATTTATATTTTTTTATTTATTAAAATGATAAAAAAACACAAACATCCAAAGGTTCATAACTAAAAACTTTTTTAATGTAAACACAGTAAAGAAAATATAAAAAAAATATGATTAAGCAATCTATAATAAAGATGCAGACATTATTTTTCAGGCAAGCATTATTTCATAATTTTGAAAATATTCCACTGCGTCTTGTTCTGTTGATGAACGATTCAAATTTTAATCATATTTCCAAAAATAATAAAGAAAAAAAGAAATATTAAAAAAATCAGCACATGTTAATGAATGTCAACAAAAAAATAACATGAATTTTAATCACATTTTATTTATTTGCCTATAATGTGAATGGAATTTATTAAAAAAATGTATTCAAATTTTTTAAAATTGACATTCAATTTAGAATACATTTGTTAATAATTTTTGAAGTTGATTTATACTATAATAAATATCAATAAACAACAATATAAAATTATCATTAATGATATCCAAGTTCTTGATCAATCAACACTTTTGCCTAGGTACTATGTTGTTGTTTTTTTGAGTAGAGAATTTTATATAAAATATACCTGATATTTATAATTCATTCAGTTTATTTACCACTTTTACATTACTTTATATAAAAACATAACTGTCATTAGGAAAAATAATTATTTATTACATATTGTAACTTTATGTAAAGTTAACTAATCAGCTTAAAAATCTTATTTTGAGTATATCATAAGACAATCTGTGTCATTAACATAATATATAATGTTTAGAAATTTGACAGTAGTAAAAGAAAAATAGTCAAGTTTTGGTAGCTGAGTAGTCAGAATAGCTGCCTTACAAGCAGTTGTCCCAGGTTTGCGGGTTCGCTTCCCAGTCGATGCTTTGACACATGAAAAAAAAAGAAGAGTAAGATTATATGCCATCATCAACATGATGATTATGTTGTTAGATTGATCGAAAACCCAAGAAAATAATAGGACATTGTAGAAAAAATATTCTTCTGTTCTTCAGGGCTCAAGACTGATGAAAGTACTTAACACACATATATAAATACTTTCATATACGTAACTCCAATAGGAAAAAAGTAAATATAGATTTCAAATTTAAATGAATATTGGTATTCATGAAGTTAAGATTTTCCAATATCATACTGTTACAAACATATTAATCTTTATATATATATAATACAGGGAGTGTATCAATAGCTCAAACAAGCTCTTAATTGATAATGTGTTAAGAGAAAATATTTAAAATTTTTATCTGGAACATCCCTATCCTCAGACCAATTGGTTTTGAGCTTTTGGCTCATCCCAGGAAGGAGCTATAATATTCAGAATATCAACTCAAAACTCAGCACTTATTTAATACATAACATTTAAGTCATGCTATATATGACATACTTTATTGATTATATATATATAAAAACAAAAAAAGACTTATAAATCCAATAAATAATATTATATTTCACCAGAGGCTGGTTTTATCAGAAAGAAAAAAATACAAGTAAAATGGGATAATCAAAAATTTATCTTTTAAATCTGTAATTTTTGATTATCGATTTTGTGTTTTTTTTCTTTCTGATGAAAACAGTTTGGTTAAATATAATATTATTTATTGTTTATAAGTCTTTTTGTTTTTATATGTTTTCCTTTGTTAGTTGTATATATAATATTTTGATTTTATTTTTTTTTTTTTTATATATATATATATATAAATATATATATATATATATATTTAACATTACCACAAAGATAACTTCAAATAGGATATATTTGATGAAGAATCTTTCATAAGAAAAAAAGATAAAAATTAAAATTGATTTGGAGATATTCAATAGAAAAGAAAATGCATAGTAAATGATGGCATTGCATTAGAAATTCTTAAAAAAATCTAAGACTCATACTAATAAACTAAAATGCTAACATCTTGCAGTTTGGGAAAAAAAAATTCAAATATCAAAAATATAATACTTGTAAGCATATAAAGAATATAGTCATATTATATAACAATGAATTTCATAAACTGATTATTTATTTATATACGTATTAATATGATAGAGGAGTACTGTAAATTTATTATGTTAATATATGTAACATCAATTTTAAATAATTAATGCATATCTGATTTTAAAGTATAGATTAATAAATAGACACACAGATAAATAGAAAAAAAGATTGATAACTAGATGTATAGACAGATAGAGAGATAACAAATGATAAGGTCAGATGAAAGAATGGATGGATGAATAGATAGATAGAGAGAAGGGGAAGGAAGGAGAGAAGAAGGCGGTAGAGAGACATGAAAAGAAATAGACAGATAGATAGATGAATAGATAGATAGGTAGGTAGATAATTATTTTTACTGTCAAATAAGAATTTGTGATTTAGTTGACATCATTAAAAAAATATCTAATTTTCCATCAAATTCTAATATATTAAATAATAAAATAAAAATAGTAAATCATAGAGATATTAATAATATAAAAAATTAATAATATAAAATAAATATTTTTTATTACAGAAGACTATATATTAAAAAAAAAAGTTCTCTTTTGCTTTTAGAATGAATAATTTATAAAAATAAATACTTTACTCTGAAGTGAAATTTCATGTGAGATTT
The DNA here is from genome assembly GCA_028023455.1 of Epiperipatus broadwayi. Taxonomy (NCBI): domain Eukaryota; kingdom Metazoa; phylum Onychophora; class Udeonychophora; order Euonychophora; family Peripatidae; genus Epiperipatus; species Epiperipatus broadwayi. Next base: position 20,640,608 of record JAQFVV010012396.1, read on the forward strand.
ATTTTACACAACACTACTTTTATTTATACAATAAGTTCTTAAAAATTCAAGCTATTTTTCTTGGGGCATATTGATAAAATGGCCAAAGTTTCAATAAAGTTAAATTTATTGAATATAATAATCCAAAACAAGTTTTTTTGGGAGTTAAAGATATCATTAGAAATCTTTAGTAGTCCATAATTATCAAATAATTATGCATTTAAATCTTCAATTTTCACAGCAGTTTCTAGATTTTGTCATCAATGCTGAAATAATTATTTAAGCTGGAAATCTGAAATTCTAATATTTTAACATTTTGAGCTCAAAATTTCCTAAATTATTAAGCAATCAAAAATATTTCTGATTTAATATCCACATATTTCTCATTGTAAGAATCCGTAAAAATTTATTGTTATCTGGTAATCATCAAACTATATTATAAAAATGTGTGCCATGTTAGTTTGTCAGACAATGAATTTCAATTATGCAACATAAGAAATTATATTGATTATCATTGAAATCCTGTGAAATATTGACGGCCAATGTGAAATTCATCTTTTTTATTCAATGAAACTAAAGGTTTTTTTTACAACAATTGATTAGTCCAAGTACTATAGAGTTTAGCACAGTGGTAGTGACACTGTCATATAAAGGCTTCTGGATCAACACTCAAACAGTCATATCATCTGTATAAACATTACACAACCTAATCATGTGATTACTTATTTAATTAATTCATAAACTGCTAAACCCTTGGGTCTACTAAACAAAAAATATTCAGGAAATTTTTAAAATTATACTATAGTATTTAGCTCAAATACATTAAAAATAACTAAAGAGATCCAACTTATGACTTCAAAGTGTGTAGGTAAAAAGTGTTATATATATATATATATATATATATATATATATATATATATATATATATATATATATATATATATATATATATATATATTGTTAATGTTTGTCCTCTACTTATTGTTTCAATAACTTCTTTGACCTGGATGATTTAATGCAGTACTAAAGTGATGAACATTGGAACTCAATAATCTTGGATCACAATCTCAACTCTAACGTTTCCAATGCTTGAATATTTTATAAATTTTTAAGAAATAAACCATTTGACTTTTTTTAATGACTTTTTCAAAAGCTATCAATTATGACTAGATGTTTTTGATTTTATAATAGTTGAAATTCTTATATTTGAATCCAAAAAAAAGATTGTGTTTGTTACATTTATTTGTCCATAATTTATAATTTCATATATTTAAAGTTGATTATATTAAATCATAGTGTAAAAAAAATGAAATTATATTCTAACCTTATTAATAAATTAATGACATATATTAAACAATACTTGTAGATTTGCTAATTATTTAAATATAATAATATGATTTATAACTCATTAGGTCATATGACATTTGGTCATTGTAAGTTGTATAGCCTAGTTTCAATTCATGGACTTTAGCTTTCAAATTCACCATTTGACCATTGATCATGCAAGTATTTTAGAATTATAAACAATACATTAAAGATGAGCCTGTCAAGCTATTGTGCATGCGCTTTTTGCGAGTGTTAATAATAAATGAATACTTTGATTCCCAACACAAGATATAGTATTTAGGAAAGAATAAAATAAATCCACTTATTCTATCCAACCCAAATGCTTATATATGGGCAAATCTTAAGTACTGGAAGTGAAAGCATGAGGACAGACCACTCACTTTAAATTACTGTTTAGGATGTGTTGGGAGTCAAAGTATTCATTTATTATTAATACTCATAAAAAGCGCATGCACAATAGCTTGACAGGCTGATCTTTAATGTATTACAATTTATAAACATGTGCTATATAAAATAAATGCTTAATTATAAACAATAGTAAAAGTTTACTTTTTAACAATGTGTCCTTATCAAAGTTAATGTTTTTTTTTTATTTTTAAAAGAATTTGCAGTCATTAAATAGATGAATTAAAGTCTTTTGAAAATGATGACACAAAAAGAAAATGATGACACAAAAAGCAAGTCTAATTTAACACTAAACTTAAATTATAATTAAATATTCTTAAGCCTACAATACTCTGTACAAACTCTTCATTAAAAGATGATTTAGTCCATATGTTCCATGTTTTATATCAATTTCTCAATAACAATTTTTGAAATAACTTTATTATTTTAGATAATCATTATAGTTTAGTTTTCAGTCTTTTTTTATTGTATATACATATTTTTTACATTTTAATAAAAAACAGTAGCAATTCTCTCTATACAGTAGTACCACCTAGTGCAAACCATAGAAATCAGTAGATGCTAGATTTGTGCATCAAAATCCTTATGCAATGCCTATTCATCCAACATCCCCAGACTATTTCTTGTTTATGACTTTCATTGGTGAGGAAATGGTGGTCACGTGATGTTTTACTGGTTTTGTGAAATAAAAAACACATTCGCTTTAATGATGCTACTCTAAATATTGAGATATTAAAATAAACTATTTTAAATGATGGCAAAGAATGGCAAACTATCATGGATAATGACCAAGTATTACTACTTGGTTATAATATTTTATTATTTAGTTATTTCATACACCCTTCAGTCAAAAATTAAATATACATTACGCTATATACATATATTTGCAAAATTAAAAATGTAATTTAAAATGCACGTATTTGCAAACACGTGTAAATATAAACATTAACATCTATGTTATAAATCGTTCACAGAGTTACTCATATAAAGGGATAAAGTTCATCGAAAAAATAAAAAATAAATATTGTTAAAACAAATATAGTTAATAGTATATTAGTATTGTGATGAAACGGAATAATATATATCTTCGATATAAAATTATTAAAAAATATATTGTTTATGCTTGATAGAATTTTACGTAATAATTATGATGCGTTGATTGCACGGTATATAGAGACGACCGTCAGTTTAACCAAACATTAATAAACATCTTTGTTCTTTTTAAAATGTTTTTTTTTCTTTTATTATTTGCTAAAGAAAATAAATAAATTAGAGTTTCTGGGTGAACATCTGTGTCACCGTTAGCTTAAAGAAAAGAAGAGTATGTAGTGTAAGCTTTTAATCCATCGGGAATCTTAGTATTTCGAATTATAAAATAAATCTGGCCATTCCAATTGTCTGAAAGCAGCCTTTCATATTAATAATTAGATGCACATGTGGCCTTTGAAACACCCTGCCTTTATCTTTATTTCTTCTCTTTCTAGCTTTTCTGTTACGCTTTTTTTAAAAAAAATAAAAAAACAACCTGTGATTTTCTTTATAAGGTAAGGGAGGTTTATTTTTTTAACAATATATAAAACTACAGATTTTTTTTTTTTCAATTAATGGATATTATATTATATATATATATATAAAATGGTCTTTAAATAACTTACGGTAGGGCAGAGATCTGATCTGCATCTTTCTACAAAGATAAAGTGAAGAAAACTGCCAACCAGACTAACCATATTGCTGAATGATGATAATTTTTTTTTAATCTCTCAGAATAGTTAAATACCCATTTACCAGCCAATAAATGAGTGTTTTACTAAACTTAGTTATGAAAGTGAGTCTTGGGACACTTGATAAAAAACGTAATGCAGATATTTCAGAATACAAAACAAAGTTGTTTTTTTTTAAGTGTCATAGCATCGGCCGGGACGCGAACCCGCAACCCGGGCAACTGCCTGCAAGTGCAAGGCTGTTGCGCTGACCTCTCGACCACCAACGCAAGACTAACAAAGTTTGCGAGATTTTATAGAGGAATAACAAAAAAAAAAAGATCAGAAATATTTAGATTCATAGAAAAAATGTAGAGACTAAAAAATTGAGTTGAATTGGATATGTCATTAGACAAGATGCCAAAACACTGGAAAACTGAAACTGGATTGTAGTATATTATAAAAGACCAGAATGAGTCCATGTGAAAGATAAAAGAATGAGATAAAGAAAATAGTTAGAGTGATATAAATAAGAAATACTATAAATTAAAAAAAAAATAGATTAAATTTGAATAGATTATCATTCTACAAAGGAATGATAACAGTTGATGATGATGAATAATCAGTGACTATTTTTGCTGAGACACTTCATACATCATTTGAAATTATATTTTCTATATGATTTAGCTTTATTCTCACTTAAATAATAATATTTTTCTTCCAATTATCTCATTTATATTTAATTACAAATCAAACTATATTATTTGCACAGCTCTGCCTTTAAAAACATATACAAAAATTGTCATTTTATTAATGTATTTATCATTGCAGTAACCTGAAATAAAGATTCTTGATTAAGTCTGATTACCTGAATCAAGTGTTATAGTCAACAATCGGTGCTCAAACATCACACAACTCTCTGAATGGTTGTATAAAGATTACCATTAAACAACAAAAGGCATGTGGCTTCATTGTTCAAGAATTTTTATAAGTTTAAGGGCCATACCTATGAGCAGCAGAATTGATCCTCGATTCTCCCGATCCAAGTTTGATGCTCTACCAATTATCCCTAATCATTCAGGACATTATTATTAATATTTTACTTTTTAATAATAAAATTTAATCAAATAAAAGTTATTAATGTAATAGTAATTATATTTACCATTTGTGTGCATTCTGATACAAATTAAAATATTTACTAATAATATATTGATTAAAAATATAATAGAAAAAAAAACTAATATTTAAAAAAAATGCACTAAAAAATAAAAAAATTAAATTTCTTCAACTTTCACAAATGAAAGCATAAGGGAATTATGTTTAGAAATTTTATCAATGCCCGCATATTCATCAGATCATTTGAAACAAATGCTCATTTAGCATTGACACAAGAAAGTGGGTATTAAACCACTAAACATCACATGATCACCATTTCTTATGCTTACATAAGTTGTTTACACAGAGGCTACACTCTCCATACATAGTGCTATCAGTGCAACCAAAGTAATCAATGCATGTAATAAGGTTTGTTCATAAAATTGCTATCTAGTGTTTACTCATCCAATATCCCCAGACTAGTTTCCAACTTGTGGCTTTTATAAGCGAAGAGCCTTGAATCTGAAAGCACTGTACATAGAAGATCTAGGTGCAGTGCTCTCAGATCCAAGGCTCCTCACTGATTAAAACCACAAGTATTGGAAGAGTAAGAATTAGCTAGGGATTTTATTAACAAACATTCTTGCATCCATTGATTATGCTAGCTTGCAGTGGTGGTATGACTGTATGGAGAGTTTAGCCTCTGTCTAAAGTGGATATTAGTTGTGACCTGATTAATAAACTGACATTAATATAATTTATAAACATGATCACCTCATACTTTTAATTAATAAAAGTTGATTAAAATTTACTTTTTATCCTTTAGAGAAATTATGTAAATATTTTTTTTTATATATTTTATTTTCTACTTTTTAGTTTTATGCAGATTCAAAAAATACCAATAAAGAAAGTTTAGATACATTTTAACACCACTAAATGGTAATATTATAAAGAGCATTGAGTCCCATGTTAAATTAATAATTTAAAATTTTCACTATTTTTTTCTAAAATTGTTTGCAAACTTTAAAACCAATTTATTTTATATCAGAAATACATAAGTATGCAAAATTTCAACTAGATTGGAAATTGGGTGAATATTGAGTTAACATTATTTCTCAGACAGAGTAATAAAAATATAAAAATAACATATGCACACACATTCTTTCCTTTCAAAAATTTTGATTTAATTTTTATCCCTGAATCAACAGTAAATACACTTCTCTCCAATTACAACCACTTTATATATTTTCCATCAAAAGACTACAAAAATATAAATATATATGTGAAGGACAAGTTCTTAAGAAAGCATTCTCAATAATTAATAAATAATATTTTAAGTTTACAAAATACAAATCTATTTATGTGAAATCTGACTTTTTAAGAATACATTCTCACCAATAAATAAATTATATTTTAAATGTTTAACAGGTTGAATCTCATTAGCTATAACATTGAGCATATTTGGTGGTTTTGAGCATTACAAGGATGGGGATGCAATCATATCTTCTCTAGATTGTTTTATACTTATCTATAATCTTGTAGTATGGTATTCAATTTCTCTTTTTCTGCAGCTACAATTTTAACATATTAGTTGAAAAAAATCTGAAGATGTGAGCATTATATTAAACTTTTGCATAATTGACAATATCAAATGTCATGAGTGAGGTGGCATAGAAATCAACAGAAACTGGAATTTCTGATTAACTGAGTGCTTTAACTTGATAGTAAATAACTAACTAATTATAATTATCATTTGTAGTAATTTGTTTAAAAAGTATTACCAAAATCACACTTTTTCTTTATGTTTGCCATAATGTCATATAAATACAATTTCCACAAACTTCAAACACTTTTTATCAAACACTTTATTTGTACATACACCTAAGTTTCAACTGACCTGCATTCTCATTCAGAGCAATTCTACTTTTTTGATCTTCTAAATAAAAAAAAAAACGATTTATTATTATTTTTATTTAGAAGATCAAAAAAATAGAATTGTTCTGAAGAAGACTGCAGGTCAGTAGAAATTTAGGTGTATGTACAAATAAAGTGTTTGCTAAAAAGTGTTTGAAGTTTGTGGAAATTGTATTTGTTTAAAAAGGAATGGTTATGTTTCAATATTTTTGTAAAAGACATTTTTAAACTAAAACATACTTCACTAACAGGACATTGTCTTTAAAAATAATTTAATTTTAAAAAGACAACTCTTAAAATATTCATTACAACAGGAAGAAACAGTTTATACTAAGTAAAATAAAATTGTCTGTCAAAATGATAAAAAATATAAATTTTTAATTTTTTTAATAAAAATAAATAACATACTAACTTTCAATGTTTATTTTTCTTTCTTTAATGATAACTAAATCTAAATTTATCTTCTTTTAAGAAATATATTTATGTACTAACTTTTTGAATAGATAAACTATTTCAAATTTTGAAATTTATTTTCATATTTTTGAAACATAAAAATTAACTTTTAAATGTGTATCATTTAAAAGTTTATATTTGTAATAAATAATGTTAATATTATCAATATAAAAGATTTTATTGTAAAAATAAAATGTTTAAGTATGGGGGGAATATTAGCAAAAGATCCTCTACTACAGATCTAGGACATATTCAAAATAGAATGGTAAAATTTGTTGCTGAACAGGTTAATATAGTTTATAACAAAAACTTAAGTTTCATGTATAATATATATATATATTTAAATACAAGTATATTATATATAAACCACTAAACATCACATGATCACTATCTCATACTAGCACATAATTGTTATTAAACAATTCAAAACAAAGCAAAACTCTCCATACAGTAGTGCCATTGATTGCTCTTGTTAGCACAAGATGGCACTACTGTATGGAGAGTTTTGCTTTGTTTTGAATTGTTTATATTATATATACTTTTAAGCTAGATATAATTAGAGGGGATTTTAACCCAGACTTTCAGGCTTCCTTTAGTCATCAACTTTATCTCATACAACTGACACACAGACCATATTCATGCAAAAAAGATAACCTCTCCAATATACATATTTTGTGCAAATCAGCACTCATCAGTTGATCCAGATCATCATCTGTCCATCAATGTTTGAAGATTTGCTATCTTAAAATAAACTGAACACTGATTATATATGTGTATGGTGATGATCTGAACTAAATGATCAGTACTGGTTCAGCAGGAAATATGTATATTGGAGATCATATATGCATGTATGTGTGTAACAGTTGTGTGAGATAGAGTGGATGATTAAAGGAAAGTTGAAAGTAGGGGTTCAAATCTCCTCTAAATATATATATATATATTGAATGTTTTTGATAAAGGTCATATAAAACTGTTGAAAAATCAGGAAAAAATTAGATTTATTAATCCTACAGAAATCACAGTTAAAAAATTTGCACCTGAAGTAAGAAGTATCCAGAAAGTATATTATTTAATAATATAGGCTGAAATGTGAAAAAGAATAAAAAAGTAAAAACTCTGTAAATTTGCTTTTATTATACATATAACAAAATACAATAATTTTTTATTTAGTTTTAGCTACAATCTAAAAATTATTAAACAAAGAAATATAAAAGTTGTAGTCAAAAAATTGATATGGAAATTGTCTGTATCCAAAAGATACAAATTTTTAATAGTACGTACTGAAATGTGAAAAAAAAAAAACAGAATTAAAAATACTGTAATTTTTTTTCCCTTTCCATATGTCAAATGCGTTGACTGGGAAGTGAACCTGGCCAACTGCTTGGAAGGCAGCTATGCTAACCACTAGGCCACCAATGTAATAAAATACATAATTTTTAGATTTATTTTAAATTATAATCTATAAATTATTAAACAAAGTAATATGAATCCCAGTCACAAAGTTTGCAATGGCAAATACATATATCCAAGAGTTCATTATGAAATGTGCTGAAATATGAAAAAAAAAGTCTAAATTTCCCCCCATTATATAATAAAATATATAGTTTTTTCTTATTTTTAGTTGCAATCTAAAAATTACTTTATAACTACCTCAACAAACCTCAAGAATGTGCACTTGAAAATGTAAAGGTAGGAAACTCTACAGGTCTTACGGAAGAAAACGTAAGCTTGTGGTTAAGACCTGTAGAGATCCCTACCTTTGCATTTTCAAGTGCACATTCTTGAGGTTTATTGCCTTAGTTAATATTACTTACGTAATCAATGTGCGTTAAATAATTTTATAACTACCTCAACAATGACTTTGAAGATTGCCTCATTTCTCAGATACAATTTACTATTAAAAAATACTCATATTTATGAAACATTGACTATAACCATAACCAAACTGATAATTTATGTTATGATTTAATACTATTCACATCCAAATGCATATCTCCAGATAGTTAAAGATTATGTGATGGAAATAAAATCAAGTTTTTAAAAAAGATATGAACATGTATTCTCCTTATACATTAAATTTCTGGATCATTTTTTAAAGAAATTGTATTCATTTATTATTATTACATTTTTATCAAAAATGGATAATAATTTTAATAGATTTTAATTCACATACATGACAGACAGTTATCATTTATCCAATGTTTAATTTTGAAAACTCAATTATAATAAAATTTAACTATAATCACGTATATAGGAGTGTGTTTATATAAGCAGTAATATAGATTTCAGGTTTTTCTAGATTTGTGTTTGATTATAATAATACAGAAGTGGAATGATGTGGATATTATGGATAAGCTCAATAGCAATTAAATAGCTAAAATAATGGTATGGGAAAATAGGGTAATGATCATTTTTAATGCTACTGTTAGTGATTTTGTTCAATCCTAAATTTAGATATTAGATTGCTTATGAAAATTAGAATGCATCAACATAGTCTCATACCTACTTCCCTTTCATCTAATTAGATATTTTCGAATTTTACATTGCATGAAATAATTACTGTCTATACTACATGTTAAAGTGCTTGTAGTCTGCTTCTGAGATGTTTGTATTATTCAAATATTAGCACTTGATATGCAGTTGAAAGGTCAATACTATAATTATAAGTGTTAACATGTATTAAAAAGCTGAAACAGTGCCTATATTCTCGTTATAAAAAGATAGTCTTTCCTCCACATCCAAGTTTTTAATAAATATGGATTCGATATATTTTATTTAAAGAATTATAAAAAAAGTAAAAAACAAACAAACATTTAATTGTTAAATTCATAACAACACTGGGACTGCAAATTTAAAATGTAACAAAAAAAAAGTGGCTATTACTATGGGGGGGGGGGGGGGTATATTAACTTGAATTCTACAAATGTAAGCATTGTTTTTTAAATTTGATTAAAACAATTTATCACAAAAAGTTTGAAGAAATAATATATTAAAATAGTATATTTTACATATTTATTTTAAGAAAAAATGAGTGATATCTTTTTGTACATGTACTTTTAAATTTTATTTTATTAATGAAAATTATATACTATACATAAATATTATTAAGTAATTTGTTTTGTTAATTATTTTTTGATGTTTTAATACAAACAATTTCAAAATTAAATTGTGCATAGGTAAGTACATATTGAATTCATATATTAAAACATCACTATAATTGTGTACTAAAAACAAATATATATGCGTACTTTTAGAAGTCACATGAATATTTGAAATGAATGAAACTGGATATAGAGGGCAACATATTTTTTAAAATTAAATGTTTGCTGAAAAATAATTATTTATAAAGATTATCTACATAAAAAATTACATTGTTTTTATTTTTTCTTTAAAAATTGCAATTAAATTTAACAATATTTATCTCTAAAACTAAGTGAATACCAATCACATGTAGAATCTATACATTTCATAAAATTAATATAGCTCATATTATTTGGTACATTAAATTGTTAAATTATTAAACAACTCAAGTGATGCTTCTATATTCTATCAAATTTTAAGTTTAAGCACGACATGTTGACATTATATTCATTTTTTATTATAATCATTTGTATATATAGAGAGAGTAATTGACAATACCCAACATCTTTTAACCCTTTGTGTTTATTTCATTTAATAAAATGTTTTAACTGTTTGAATCTCATCAGAGCAGAATATCTATAGTTCCTATGGAGTTGCACCATCCCAGCTTTTTATACCTAAATATGCATTCAATGAATAACTATGAAACATTGTGAAAATCAAAACATTCCAATAAATAGTTTATAACAGATTTCATAAAGAGTACAAAGAATAAAACCAAAAGCCGGTGCCTATAGGAATGTGACATCTATCCTATAAGTAGTGATGTTTGCATTGTATTACTATTATATTTTTATACAACTTTTGCATTGATCCTAATGTGACACTAATACCTTTACTCTTTAACTAATAATAGTTAAATATTCAAATGTCTACCTTCTGGATAAATAGTTGGCCAGCTATCAAAAATAAAATCTTAAATTTTCTTCTAATTTAAAACTATTTTCAAAGTATTTGTGACTGGGTTTTAATCCTTATTAGTCATGACATGAGAAGTACTAATCACTAAACTACAAGGCTCTTAAGATGTAGTACATTCAACATCTCTTTCTAATAAATGTTTAGGAATAAATATATACAATTGTTTTCAACTTCAATCTTTAACTATTGGAAAAACTGCAGGAGAGAAAATTTTACATTTTGCTCTCAATAGTTAAAACAGTACTTAGTCATTCTAAATAACAAAGTTTTATGCAATGAATTTTTATTAAATTATAAGATTTTAATATATATATATACATATTCAGCTTCTTTCTGTCCATCCCTCTTCTGTATATTTAAATTAACATATTAAAGTCCTACATATGAGGAGTCAGTGCGACTTAAGGTCAACACGGATATGACAATAATAATGACATAGAAAACAAGAATCTTGAGCATCCCATCTTCAGATTTTCAATGATATTGATGGCTGATGAGTTGTAGGGTGGGGGGGAATTGAAGCCTGTCTATTAAAATTTGTAGATTGGAGATCATTTGCCTTTTTCAAATGTATGTGGTTATGTGTATCTGTTATATTAGAAAGAGTGAATGACTGAGTAATTGAAGGGAGCTTGAAAGTCTGGGTTTAAATCTCCTTTAATTATATATCACTTAAGTATTAATACTATACTTGTATTTAAATATTAAATAATAACTATAAAATTATTGCCCTATCTATTTTCAACCCAGTCAGAAAAAATTATTTCTCTCCATTTCTATCCCATCATTATCAAAGTTGGATTTATTCATTTACTGCAAACAATTTAAAAAAAAAATAAAATAAAAAGAATTTATTGCTTTAAATTACAAGTAGACTAATGATGTTTCAAATAATATATAAATTTTTTTTGTGGGAACTATACAATATTTGCTTGAAGGTATGTGATGATGGTACATCCATCATCTATCAGTAAATGTTGAATGTACAGAATCTGGGTTGTCTATTTGTGTGTTATTACTAACAAGGTGTTTGTATTTGAGTTTAAATAAGGTTTAAAATTTTCTATATATTCAACATTTACTAATATGGAAATAGTCCAACATATTTGAATTATTCTAAACCTTATAGGCACATTAATCTTAAAACAGCACTCTAATTATCATACATGAGTGACTATTGATAGTTATCATCAATTTTTAAAAGTAACTTATGTTGTCTCCTAAGGACATGAAGGTATGGATCCAAACTGCATTGTATCAAAAGATATCCACCCTCAGCACTATCACAGACATCTACCTCTTTCTTTATGGGAAAGTCACCCTCCTCAATCTTCTAGTGTTTTTCAAAATAGCATATTATCTCCCCATTGTTCTACCTACACATTCCTTCATATTCAAAATCAATTCCCTTTGTACCCATTTTTTCTGGGGCAGAAAGGTGGTGACAATCAGCCAAAAAAAAATCTTGTTTTTCTAAAAACCTCAATGGACTGGGCCTGCACTCCATCGACACTCTTCTGATCCAGAGATCTCACAACATTATTCACACACTCCTAAGTCATTTTCCTGCTGACCTTGTGCATATTATCATCACTACCACCAACACTCTCCTTCCAATGGCAGACCCAGGTCATGGATCTCACTCATTGCCAATATCCTACAAAAGGCTGATTTTGCTATACCATCCATTGGTGGCAAATTAAAGTATGGGGAGATTTTCAATCAGACCACAGACTTCTCCACTGTCTCCCCTACTTTCATCAAACTTACCAATGCTCAATTAATCCACAAATTCAAAAGGTGGTTTCTTGAGGCAGAATTCCTTGATTTTGTCCTCAAAATCAACCTTCACTCCCTTCCCACCAATCAATTTTTAGTCAACTGTAAGGGTTTCACCAAGATCTCTCCCCTATGCCAACTCTGTAAAACTGACACTGAAACCCTCCAGAACTTCCTATTCAAATGTCCCTTTTTGCTTGGAGTGAGACATGTCACCAACTCCTGCCTTTTATCGCACAGGAACACCATCTTCAATCTCCAAGAATCCATAGAAACAGGTTTTCACAACTATCAGACTATCAGTTTTCCTCATCTATGCACTCTGGCTGCTCCAAGGTACTATTATTTTTGACCAGAGAGTACACTCAGTGAATCAAAAACTATTGGACCTAACTCACTTCTCAAAACCAGAGATACTAAACTAGTCCCACCTCCACTTTTCACAGATACTTGGGCAATCCTCCAACTCCCATCCTCTCAGCCTCAGTCACATAAATCAACCATTTAATTTTTTGCAATCTGTGTGGTCGCTTGGTCAATGAAGACATGCATCTCGGACTTGCAACCAAAGAATTTTTCTTGATTTGGATTACACACCCTTTCCCTTTTCATATGTATCCTTCCCCTCTCACCATGTTGCTACTGAATTTTCATTTTACCATGTAACCACTCCTTCATAAATATTTTTCTAACTGTATTTGTATCTGTTTTTTGGTGAATAAACTTTTATTACGGAGAAAAAAAAAGATTGTCAAAGTATTTTGTCAGCAAATAGTATTCAAAACTCTGTAGAAGCAACCAATATCATTAAAAGTAGTTTGTAAAAGGACCCCCCCCCACACACACACACACATACATAGTTTCATTATTACTAAATACACAAATTTATTACTTTCATATAAAATTACACTACACAAATTTATTACTTTCATATAAAATTACACTATACTCTTTTTGCTTTACACCATCTTCTTTTATTATCCATAATATGATGCAGATGCAATTAAAATATATACTATACAAAAAGATTAGGAGTAAATTATTGAAATCTAATCATTTATCAATCGATATCAAAAATAAACTGTAGGCTTCATTTAAAAAGTTATGATATAGACAGTTAATCAGTGGCATAGGCACTATAAAGCAAAGAAAAACTATGTGTACTCACCACCGAGTTTTTTTGTTTTATATGTAATGGAACAAATATTAAAATAAATATTATAAACTTTAAAAAGAGTCTTTTTAAAATTTTGCTGAAGGGTCCAAAAACTCTAACTATCCCAAGAACGATTGTCACTTAATGAAAGTAAATTAATTTCCAAATTGATATATATATACTACACTCACACACCTATCAATGAATATATATGACTGTTGAGGCACATTTAAGAAATTAACCGAAAGTACTTCTGCGGTTTGAAAGACTTTATAATAGTTTATTACCGTTATATTTATTCTTTTTATTGTGATTACAATAGTAATTAACGAACATTTTATTTATATTATATACACACACATGAGCAAAATAATGATTTAATGCACGATGAAATTATTTTGTTCGAAAATAAAGTAAAAACCTAGAGCGATGATTAAAAATATTAGTGCTTATTTAATAAGGTTTTATAAATCTTTTTGTACACAAAACTGAAATTTATAATAAATTAAATATTATTCTGTGATCTTAAGAATTATATAATAGAATCAGTTTAAATAATTGCACCAACAAAAATCGTTCTTACACATGCTTTTATTTTGATATACATTAAAATAAATGCTAGTTTTATGTAATAAGTCTGAACTGACACTAATCTATGACTAAATTGATTGAAACAAAATTTACATATGGTACAATATTCTAAAGCCTGTTTAAGCACAAGTGTCCCATTTGATAGAGATCGGAGTGTTTAATAAGGTAGCAGCACATATGACGGAATATTTAGGAAGAACAGGCAAAAATATAACAAATCATCCGAACTCATATATAATTGTTTGTCCTGTTCTTTACAATAAATGAACAGATGTATTTGAAATTGGCCTGTTGAATAAAAGACACAATCCAAACAAAAAAAAAAATACATTCTTTAAAAAAAAGTCTAATATAAAATCAAAAATTATAAAAATGTTTAAAATTCCTATGTTAATATTTATGGTCTAAAAGATTTTAAAGTCATTTATTTTATCAGGTGATAATTAATCTCCGGCAAACAAAAAATAAAGAAAGCAGCAAGTTATAATCAGTTGCCATCTGTATGCCACAGTAAACAGTTCCTCTCTCACACACAAAATGTTTACCCTCTCTTTAACCATTGACATGTGTTAATGCCATTCAAAAAATCTCCCATAATTCTTCATTAAAATCTGTATGCTTCTTTGTTCTGATATCTAGATAAAGAAGAATGGGAGAGGAAAAAACAATCAGTTTTTTTTTTAAAATCGCATCCCTTTCTAAAAAAATGATTTATTATAGGTTTTACATTAATTTGTATGCAATGAAAATTAAATCTATTAAAAATGTATTGAATTATATATATAAAATAGTTTTGAACTTATTACTGCAATCAGTTTCTAATAAAATACTATTAAATGAAAATATAAATTATTAGTAAAACCCTTTAGGTAATATATGTTTTTCTATGAAATCAAAACCAAATGTCAAGTAATAGAGTAAAAAGTTGCAATAAATAAAAATATAATTGGATAACTTCATGGCTTGGAGTTTATAAGAAGTTGATAACTCGAAGCGCCAAACTAAAAATAATACAAGGTCTTTATATTCCAAAATTTAAGAATCTACCACTGCGTTAAACCATGCAGAAAAAAATCAGATTACTTTATTCCCCAACAGTTCATAAGAAGTTTAAGCACTGTAAGAGTTTATCTGGAATCGATACATGAGCTCTACACACTAGAGCCTGACTCTCAGAGACCATTGTGCAAAATTGTGCAAACGTATTGGAAATACTTCTTCTTTATGATTAATAAGCTGTCACACTCTTTCTCAATTTATTTTTTATATTTTATATACAAATTACTGTAATTAAATATTGTTTAAGTTTCAGCTATTCATTTTTTGATAAGCTTGATTTAACAGAAAGTACCATTTGATTTCAAATATATATTGAAGACAAAATAATTAATACATAATTAAAGTAAACATAAATATAATTTGGATAGTTATATCATGATATCACTTAAATTATGTACTATTTAATTTGCCCCCAAAATATATTTGCTGCCAAACGATATAGTTCATATATCATCAATCATTGCTAACTGAAATTTTAATATTTTTTAAAGTAATGGAGTTATTATAATTTAGTCAATTATATAATGATCTTTGATTTGCCAAGTAGAGACTAATTAAACGTTTTGAGAGAGCAGACTCATCTTATGATATATCTATTATTTTTAGACAGCATTATCATCTTCCTAGATGATAATATTCCAATTTATACAGCCTACAATGTTAATCTTGATTTTAAAAAAAAATACAGATAATATAATTACAAATCACCTAATGCCCTTAACAACAATTTAATTTAAATATTTCTGACTCTGTGGTCCATCATTTGACAGTGTGCAAAATATTATATAGTGGAATTCTTTAATTAACTATATTTGGTTTTAAGACATTCCATCATTAATAATAAATACTATGAAGTATATATTAGAAGTTGTTTAATATACATACACATATATACACTACTGTATTTGCAAGAAAATCAAGTCATATATCACATGTCATAATTTTATTAGCTTATATTAGAAATGCTATATAATGAGCATGTCAATGGCTTGTTAAGAGCTATTGGCAGGCTCATTACAAAACACTACTGTATAAATATATATGGAAATCTTGAATATGTGAAGTTATCAGCTTAATTAGAAAGCACTTAACCTACAAAAAGTGCCCCAGGTCAAGAGTCAAAGTAAACTGACAGACTGATGCATCCAAAAGAAGGATGTTTGATTCTTGGCCTTTTGCAGTTCATTTAGGTTAAGTGATTAATTTAAATGGATAACTTCACACATTTAAGATTTTCACATAAAACACCCATTAAAAGTATTGTGTTACTATATCTATATATATTGTAACACTCATGTGTGAATATGCAAATATTTCTTTTTTTGTTATTATGTATAACAAAATATTAAAGTCATGTTTGTAGAATAAATTTTATGTGTGTTTCTAATATATTAAAAAAAAAAATAAGTGAAAAGATAAAAAGTATTATTACTTTATTCTTTTAAAAACAAATAATATTTTTTCTTTTAAAACAAAACTTTTGAAACTCATTTGCTTTCAAAAAACTGAGAAAAAAATTGAAACAACACTTTCTTATAATATCTCTTGATATCAAGAAGTCAATGGAATTTTATAAAATTTATATCATGCATTTTATGGAGTAGTTAATGCTCCAAAATACTTTGCCTGACTTTTACAGTATTGTAGCTAAATATAGAGCTGTTGACAAAAATATGCCTTAAAATCATCCAATCTATTCTCATGACTAGAAATTACTTGTCAATTAAAAATAAATTGTATGCTGTCACTCCACCTTGTACATGGTCACCCATTAGCTGCATTTAAATTCCCCTAGACAAAAATTTAATTGCCAAATATCCTTTTTTATTATTTAATTGTTAACTGGTTTTAATACAAATTGTTATTTAGGGCACTTACCAACTATGATATCTAATTTTAAGACAAAATTATCATTGTACATATTTACAACTATTCACATCTTTAATTTTAAGACAAAAACATTTCCTAAAAGTATAAAATATCTTACACTAGATAAATATGGATTTTTTAAAATATTCTTTTACAAATGTTTTTTATTGTGTTTAAAAAAATTTTAAAGCAGATTTGTAAATAAGAGATTTTAAAACATAAACTAACATATGAAAATCTTTTATTTTTTTTTTAGGTCTAGAAACTTATTAGCATAAAATTGTCAAATTTAGGTAATCAAATTTTTGAAAATAAGAACTTTCAAGCTCAAAATCATTCTTCTAATGTTTAATTGTCTTTTTATTAAAACTTTAAAATAAAACCTTTTACAATATTTAAAAGTAATACATTAAATATCAGCCTTTTACAGCTATTGTACATGCGCTTTTACAAGCGCATGTACAATAGCTGTAAAAGGCTGATATTTAATGTATTACAATTATAAACATTGTGCTATATAAATAGGTGCTTATTTACATATGTTTGAGTTTCATTTGAAAGTGACGTTTAGTAAATTCTAAGTAATTTCATCAACGTCATTCAATCAGACAATGCGAACTGTAATTTAAAGTGAATGATCTATCTTCACACTTTCTTTACCAGTACTTAAGATTTCCCCATCTATAAAGACTTGGGTTCAGAAAGAATATGTGGATTTATTTTATTCTTTCTTAAATGCTATATCTTGTATTGGCAGTGAAAGTATTCATTTATTATTTAACACTTGTAAAAGCGCTTGTACAATAGCTGTAAAAGGCTGATATTTAATATATTACAATTATAAACATTGTGCTACATAAATAGATGCTTATTTAAATATTTAAAAGTAAAAAAGAATAAATTACATTTATATCTAACCACTATAGTTAATATTAATTTCTTAATCTTTATTTTAAACTAATATAATTACTGCAATAATAAAATTATATATATACTATATGCATAAGCATATGTTGTTTAAAATTAGTGATGAGACAAAAGCTAATGGTAATAATAAAATGCAAAAAATACAATATTTAAGTGATAGTAAAAGACTTTTTTATTTACTAATTTCTGGGATATTTATTTATTTTATTTTTTTGAACTGAGGTTAAGATAATCAGCAGACATTGTGATATTGGGTATAATTTTATTGTATTACTCCACTAACAACTACCAGAGAACATGAAACTTTTTTTATTTATTAAAAATACATCAATATTTATCTAAATATTGTTAAAATATTATACAACATACTTCTAACTACAGAGTTTGAGCAAGTGCATATAATACAATGTGAATGCAAATAATATATTATATGAATAATAGATCACATATATCAGATTTATTTTATCTCATCATCATTATTCACAACCATTATTGAACCACTGCATGATGAAGGTCTCCCCAATCTAATCAATCTTCCCTGATTTCTGGCCTCTTTTCTCCACATCATCCCAGCACACTTTGTTATTTCATCAATCCATCTCATATATTTTTCTAGATCTTTTACAATCTCTTAGAATCCAGTTTAAAATCTCAACTATCCATCTATTATCAACTCTTCTAACAATATGTACAGCCCAACTCCAGTCTTTTAATTCATTCAATGATGTGACTAACACCTGTTTGTTCTCTCATCCATGTATTTCATTTTTGATCTGTTCTTATTATTCCTAATATGCATTTCTCCATAATTCATTGAATGCTCTAAAGTCTCTGTATAGTTCTTTTGTTAAGTATCCAAGTCTTAAAGCCATAAGTAAGAACAGCTCAAACACATTAAAAATCTTCCTTTTCAAAGAAATAAGCATAGGAATATTTCCTTTTAATATTAAGTTATTTCTATCAAAACCACTACAAACAAGTTTAATTCTGTGATTGATTTCATTCATTATGTTTTCATCTGTAGTAATAATTTTACCAAGGTATTTATAGCTGTTAACTTTTTCTAACTTATTATTATCAATCTTTATTCCATCTTTTGAGTAGGGTTCCTCATTTCCCATAAAATTCAAATCTCAGGATTCCAGGATAAAAATGATTCTATTTGCAGGATATCCCAAGATATGAGAAATGAATTATTTTTTATAATAATTTTCTAAAAAACATAAGTTGCCAATGACATTATTACTTAAAGATGGCCAAATTTTTGTGATGAAAAGACAAGCTGCAGAAAAGTTCTTTCTGATTCAACTGATGTCAGTGGGATGGTCATTTGTATGTGATATATTTTCTAAATTATTTGTGTACTTCTCTGTTGCTTCAAAAATACTCATTGCCTTTGAGATATTATTGATGTCATTTGATATATCTTCTGGCTTCTTGGCTCTAATGACATTTGAAATGACAGCACCCAATTTCTGATGAAGAGTCAAGACAGATGTAGTTGAGATATTTGTCTTTGCCATCAATAAAGTTTCAGCCCCATCATCATACTTATCTAATTCTCCAATATTAGAGGAAGAACCAGCATTATCTGCAACAAATAGTTTAGAACAATTATTTAACTATATCCTTTAATACTGGCTTTGATGACAATATGAAATCTATGTCCAATTCATATTTATAATTTCATGAGTTCTTTCAATATTTTAGTAAGCCAACTAAATTTGCATTCCATCACTCCCCAATTTTCTATTTCACACCCTGCAGCATTCTAGATGAGAACCAATTTTTATTCTTGCACAAATCATCAAAAATAAATACTTATACACCCTCTGCTTCAAGTAGGTTTGCATTACATTGACCATGTCCCTTCAATATCAATTTATATTGGTTGCAATGCTGTTATAACAGTGTTCAATACTAAATATTCATCATCAGAAATATTTTCATTATTGTTAAGACTATTCAAATTAAAATTCATCCAAACCTTCATTATGCAAGTTTTCAATGCATTAAATTGATCCAGCATTGAAAGAAGGCTGTTGCAGCTTGTTTACATATTTTTATAGAATTTCATTTTGAATAGTGATTTATGAAACATTAGTACAATTTTGCAGAATTTTTTAATTATTTGTGTGAGCTCATCAGTGAGTTCAATGTTTGTTAAATTAAATAAATCATTTTTTCCTGACTGAAAATCTGCTGAATTTACTAATTCACACTCTTTCTCTTCAGCACCATCATCATCTTCACTATGATTTTTGTTAGAACTGCCACTCACAGTCAAAACATTCACTGACTGATGCATCATAAATCACAATTTTTTGTAAAGAACATCAGTAACTGCTAAGCATAGTTCATGTTCATAATATAGTTGGTGCTCCATACCACTTAAGGTTGTTTTACAATAGCGTGTTGAAACCACTGAAAGGCGGGCTCGGTTTGTAAACAAAGATAAATATAATGTTGCCGGGGCTGAGTTTCTTTTCTTTTTTTTTTTTGGTTGGCTTTGGTTTTTTTATTTTTTTTTGTTTATCACATTTATAAAAGTAATATCAAATCAAATTTTTTGTTTAACCACGACCAAAACAAAAAAAACAAAAATAAACAAATCCATAAACAAAAAAATTACAAATAAATGAATTTACAAAAAAAAAGTACTTCATTTTTTTGGCTTTTGATTCTTTTTTTTTATTATTTATATTTTCAAAGGGGACGGGTTTTTTTTTTTTTTTTTACCGTCTACATATTTTTTTTTTTTTTTTTTTTTTTGGTTGTTGTTGTTTATCACATTTAAAATAAAAGTACGGCAGCTATCAAATCTATTTTGGCTACCCCAAACAACAACAACAACAAAAAAAACCAAAACCAAAAAAAAAATGGATCGATTAAAACCAATGATTTTTAAAAAGTAGTTAACCGATTTTTTGTTTGTTTTGATTTAATTCTTATTAAACCCTTTTCTATTTTCAGTTCGGTATTGTACGACAAACAAAAAATCAGCAGATTCAACTACTTCTTCTTCTTTCTTTTTTTAGGGTTTGTTTTGTTTTTATTTTGATAAATAAATCTATTGTCTATTTAACAGTAACATTTACAAGCCAATGTCCAACTTTGGGAGAGGGGGGAAAGGGAAGGGTGTTTGCAATTGCTAACAGAACGGAACACCAACAACTCAAAGATTGACCAAGTTTTGATGGTAATTCCCCCTCAAAAAATATCAATCTCTACGGCAATTAAAAGAAACTTTGTGGGCTCTTCAGGCAAAAAAAAAACTAAAAAAAAAAACACAGCAGGCATGCAGCTTCAAGGTGTTTTGTTTGATAAACCACCGCCGGTTCCAGCAGTCAGAGAAGAATCCTTGTTCTTTCTTTGACATTCGGCAAAACAAGTTGTCCTATTTTTTGCAGCTATTCGATTAATCAGCTCGCAGTTGTTGTCGCATGAAATGTGGCTTAGAGCGTGATTTGATGGGAAGTGCACTTTGAACTACACTTGGCCCATTTTTTCAGCAGGAAATGTGGGCTAGGAAAGCATGAGACTCTGCTGATAATTGTTAGTAGACCTTCCTAAAAGATGCGAGATAGAGGGGAAGGTGGTCTTAATGAATATTAAAATAGTTTTGACAATCGTAATTCCAGACACCCTCATACAAATACTGTAAACAAAAGTGAAATATGATCGCTAGTCCAAAATGCTTAGCCCAAATCTGAGCCATAAGCTGACATGATAGCTTCTGTGGCAAGATTGGCTAAATGTTCACGTTTCTGTGCATTGGCATAGAAATAAACAGTCAACCAGTGCCATCCCCCGTATCAATGGACTATTTCTAGGCTTATGCGTTAGAAATAGAACGTTCGATAGCGGTGGAGGCGGCCACCTAAATGGCATATTTCTGTGCACTAGCATAAAAATAACACCCTCTGGTGGTTTCAACATGCTATTGTAAAACAACCCCACTTAATTTGCAAAATTTTTTCAGAACTGATGCACTGTCATGCCTACCAGAAATTATATGCTTCTTTACAGATAAGTTAAACTCTGACAATTTATTTCAACCATATCAACAATTATTTCTGCAGGAACGATCCCAAATATGTGAATCATATCCATGTCATAAATATCAAAATTCATAAAAATAGTATGGACTTTAAATATATGCATCTATATATAGGTGTGTACAGATGTATATACATAGTGAAAACATATATATATATATGTATTAATTGAACTGAATATTAAGAAATTAAAAAGAAAAACAATGATTCTTTTAATAGAAGTTTTTATATTCCTGAAGTTACAATTAATTATTTCTCATTTTCTTACCTACTCAAACTCTCTCTCTCTATATATATATATATATATATATATATATGTGTGTGTGTGTATATATATATATATATATGTGTGTGTGTGTGTGTGTGTGTGTGTTAATTCTAATATTTTCACAGGTAAATGATGAATTTATAGTATTGTTTCTGGGAGCTTCCATGTAATAAAAATATAATAGCTAAATAGCTGATGTTTCAGTACAATAACAAGTACTTTTCTCAGAGCTTTTTCTTATCCAAATCATATATATATATATTAAGTTTGGATAATTTGCGAACAAAACAAATTAATTTAGTATTTTTTTTATTACCTAGTTTTTTATATTTTTTTGCTATTTTTTTTTTTTCATCATAGATAAATGAAATTACAGATATGGAGAATGTGGATACAGAAAAATGCTGTACTATTTATTCTTTTACAATAGAATTGATTTGGTAGCATTAGAATAAAAGTTATAATCAAAAGGATCCAAATAATATATAGTTATTTTATAAATAAAATCTGATGTTAGCCTTTTTTATTGTTTTTTGACAACAATATAATGGGATTAGATAAACATCATTTATTGCTCAAGTCAACACAAATAAATATTATATACAGTATATATAAAACTTCTCATAAAAACGTTTACATTTGTCCTTAACTATAGGCAAAGAGTTCAAATAAATACATAAGTGTAAACAGAAATAAAAATCACGTTGTCAGAATTGTTTTAAGGTGAAAGAAATTATAAGAAAAACTTCTTAAAAAAATAATTACACAATATCTAATTAAAAACTAATTTTGACAGACATTAACTTGACAAATAAATTTAACACTTCATTTTCTGAGAGATTAAAACTGGAAATATAATAACATCTCTAACAATAGTTAAATGTCATATGTTATCAAACCTCTTAAACTAAAATTAGTAAAAATTTAAGAAGCAGTTTAAAATAAAACTAACCAAAGCGTAAAAAAACATTAAAAAAAGATATACACCAAAATAAGCAAATTATAGATACATTTTATAATAATACTCAATATTATAAAAATTGAGTCAATTTTAATGATTCAAATTAAAGTTATATATAAAATGTTACAATTAATATTAAGAAATGATTCATATATCAGAGTGGTCACCCCAGCTGTTTGCATTATACTTAGGTTTCAAAATATATAAATCCTGAATATTTTATTTAGCTAAAAAGAATTAAGTAATCAAGATTTTTTTTAATTGCTAATTAAAAATAAATGAATTTTAGGATAAATTTGTCTTGAAAATACCAGACCCAGATTAATTTCATTTATACAAAAATATATTGACCCTAGAACAAAAATATTGATATAATGTTATGCATCTTCATCCCTTAGTAAGTTAGGCACTTAGCTTGTAGTTTTCATTTATATCTTTTTATATAAATCTAAATGATGTTAAGAAAATAAACTTTGGAGTAGCATTTTTTTATTATAGATAAAATCTATAAATAAATAAATTCTCTGTTTAATTTTATCAAAATGTTGCTGAAGCTAAAATAGATCCAATAAAAAAGGTAAAATAAATAAATTAATATTAAATCATCGATATATATATATATATAGAAAAAAATTAAGTCACAAAAATTATAATCAATGGTTTATTTATTGCTCTAGAATTCATAAAAAATTCAAGTATCAAAAATAACAGAGAAAGAAAGCACTGCAATCCATGAACTTTGACCTTCAGAGTTCACCATTCTAACCTGAATTAAATTGTAAGGACAGTCACAAAAACAAAAGTAAAAATCATGAATGATTGAAACAAGTGGTTAACAAATGATTTATTATTATTAATAAAAAATAGTTGAGCAGTAATGCTTTTTTCATTGATAAAGGACATTAACCAGAAACAGGCTGAAAACGTGGATATAGGACTGAAATCTAATATTCATTGCTTACTCAAGTTTAAACTAAGTCATGTGATTTTTTTATATGAAAGGCAAAGTTATGAAAAAAATTTAATATGATATTAATAAGTATACTAAACAAAGATAAATTTAAAAAAGTTAATTATATTATGGCAAACAGATCATATAAAGTTATCTTTTGAGATGTGCTAAACTACACATCGTTTAAAGCTTTTGGTAAGCAAAAACATTATACTAACTAGAATCTAGATTTATCTCAAATAAAGTTATAACTTTTATTAAAATCAAAAATAATTAATAAATTAAGTAATTGTACCAAAAAATATAAAAGCAGCATTCTTAGATTTATCTATTTTAATTTGTTTTGTACGAAAGTTTGATGGTATGAATAATTATTTAGTTGTCAGCCCAGGACATGTAAACATGTATACTCTTATATTTAAAGTATGTATTTGGTGTAAATGAAATAAAAATGTAATAATAATGTTAAATGCTCTTTTTATATTAGTTTAAACTATTAATATAAGTTCCAGATTAAATTAAAATGGCAACATATACAAGTTAATGAACTTGAATTGAAACCATTTTTGTGTTTTCATTTTGGACTCAAAGATTTATAGTTAGCTAATAGGGTGAAAAGGTAGTTACTAGCAGGTTGCATTAGATCTTAAGATCTAGGTGCAGTGCTCTCAGATCCAAGGCTCCTCACTGATGAAAGCCACAAGTTAGAAACTAGTCTGGGGATATTGAATGAGTAGGCACTGCATAGAGATTTTATGCACAAATCATTCTGCATTCATTGATTACTTTGGCTTACACTAAATGGCAGCACTGTATGGAGAATTTTGCCTCTGTGTATACCTAATAAACTGAATGTCTATAAAATAAAAAAATGAACACATAAAGCAAATCTTGATCAATATTTATCTACTTTTTGAAGTATGTTCAATCTTGTTATATCAAGACAGATTTGCTTTTCTTCTATATTATTCAATATTAGTTTTTTTTTCAATATATATATATTTTTCTGTTAATCTATATATCCTTCAAAAGTTATTTCTTAGTCTTTGTTTTTTAAATCTTTTTAAAGTCTACATTTTCCAATTGATTTTTGAGACTGAATCAATTCATTCTCCTTTGAGTTGTATTTTGTAGAATGGCTTTCTCTAATACAATAAACTGTCAATATATAATGATATTTTAACTAACAAAATATTAATGCATTAGTTCATTTAGATTAAATATTTGTTGAAAACATCAAGATGTTTGCAAAAATTTCATAACAGTAAATAATGTATACATAAATGTACATACATTAATACACAAACTATATATATATATAAATTAGGAGAAATAATCTTAATGATATTTAAAAAACATAATTGACATATTTTGCCAGTTTGAAAATTTAAGAATATAATCCACATAAACTCATTTCTCACTTCACCTCCTTATATTGTAATTACCCACAAATGCAGATTACATTTAAATATTTTTTTATTAATATAGGATGCTAAGATAATAAAAAATAAAATATAATACTGCAACTTTTTTAGAATAAATGGTAACACTTAAATGACTATGCAAATAAATGAAAAAAATATATATTATTAATGTTTTTGTAAACAATTATTTACACTTGAATAGGTAAATATATTTATATATTTAGTTACATTATTTCTGAATTAAATTCATCAAATATAAAACATTTTAGATAATGGAAAAATCAAAATACATATCATTTTCCCAAAGTCTACTTATTAGAATATCCCACTGCAAGTATATATTTTAATTATCTTTCAGATTTTCCCATCACTTTCTTAAAAAAATTTTCTTCCATAATTTATAGTTCATTATATTTTGTAGTCAAACAATGTCAATAATTTTTATTTTAAGATTAAGAAGAGATATTTGTATATATAAAAAATAACTATTAGTTTTTATAGAACATCTCAAGCAGTAGTTACTCGTAAAAAAGTATGTCCATCTTAATTCTAGAACAAAGTGAAAATAAAACAATAATAAAAGGGTAAAAATGAAATTTTCAGTATTTTTATACTCTAATTTGTCAAACATAAATACACTTTTAGGGATCAAATTAACTCTTTATTCTATTTATAAGAATCGTATGATACTGATTTTTAAACTTAATGCAGCAAAAGTCTCTTTTTAAAAAAACTTTAACATATTTTCTATTGATAGGTTTCTCCTATATTCTAATTTTAGCCATATTTTCTCAATAAAAGCAATAATATTACACTTTATGGAGGTTTGTGAGATAATTTTTATAACAGAAATAAGATATGCCTTTCTCATAAAAGCAAAAAATTTGATCAACCAATAGCATGTAAAACTTCTATAGTAAACAAGTTTTCTATATGAAACCTAAATTTGAGAAGGATTAGCTGTAATAATTAAATATAGATGAATAATAGGGTATGATACTCTCTCTCAAGTATAGTTCATTGACAATATAATGAAAATAAATTATATAAATTACGCTAGTGTTATATTATGAATAATTACATAAGTCAAATATATAATTAGAATTTAAAGTAAGCATATGAATAAATATACATTTTTAAAAAAAAATAAAGATTGTAAAAGGATATTTTTAAATTATACATATATGCCTATTTTTTAATATTATTATATAAAACATAAAATGTATTCATACAATAATCATGACAATTAATTGGTTTGAATCTATTCACCAATTTGTAGGCAATGAAAAGAGATTCCATTTACCTGCACAAATATCTGAAAAAAGGAGTCTTTACATCATTCTTAATTTTATTGATTTTATTAAAGAAAAGTGATTGGAGTTTAAGGAAATTGGGATTAATAATAAAATATCACCTTATAGAAAATAATATATTTAATATTTGTAAGGAGTCCCTTTTCTAAATTATTAATTAATGCATTTAAAAATGTTGTTAGAATATATCATAATAGCTATATTGTTTTATACTTTTATAAGACAGTACCCTGAAATAAAAATAGTTAACCATTTCTTCATTTTAGCCACATAAGGAACATAGATCATCACTATGAAACAATCTTTCTCTGATTGGAAAATAAGTATTAGTAGGAAAATATCAAAATTATTTTTAATTAAAAACTTTAAGTACTTTGGTTTAAAAAAACAATGTTCAAATTTGCTAATAAAAACTTAGTTGTTAAGATGTAGTGCAGAATTAAGAACATTTGATTTGTGGGGTATAATTTTATGTATTCATCCTGATATTTTATGAGAATAAAGTTAGTGTGACATCAGTATATTTCATTAAGAAATTAATTATATCAAACGAATTAGTTAAATAGAGATAATAAGATATGGTACTTAAGGATTACTCAACCGATGACATTTTATACTTACCGATTTTCCTTCTGGAAAACATCATTGATGATAAGATAACAATGTTGTCATGTCAACCAAGACACTGACATGATTAATCCAATTTTTGGATTTTTTTGACCCACGAGATTTAAAAATCGGAGAGAGCTTTGGGAAATTTTGTCATTTGTCTGTCTTTTGCTACTAGTCCACCACAATGGATGCTATTTGTAAGTAATTTTCATTTTTGTTTTTAATAAATAATGCCATTTTGATGTATATTATTTTGTAAATTATTCTACAATTATAAAAATTACAATTAATTAATTTTATTTTTAATTTCTGAATTATATCATACAGAAATTTTTTTTTCATAAATTCATTGGCAATTATAAAAATTACAGCTATGAGAGTAATACAATGTCTGATATAGGTGTACGCCAAGCTTTTGGCTTGTCAAAAACATCGGAAGCCACCCCCCTTCCACCAGTTTCAGCACTACGTGCTGTATTTTATAATTGAGCATAATATAGGGTGGTTTTATAAATTATAATATAGGTTTTTTTTTTAGACTAGAACCTGTTTTATATATTTTTAACATGAATAATTGAGTTAAGTCACATCGGAAAATTTGTAAAGATAATATAATTTTTTCATACAAGTACATTTTTTTAATTTTTTTTTTTTTGTTAGACCGTTTTAATTAATTGTCCAGTTTGTCATTAATAATGCCAGATTCACATTAAATTGGGAAAAGTGTTCTTTATTTGTATATTTATTTTAAATTTAAAAAAAAATATGTACATATTTCTGCAATTATAGAATTACTATAATAATTATACAATTATTATTATATTAATTACTTTTAATTTCTAAATTATTTTGATGCATGCATGTACATTTTTTTTATTTTTTTTTTATTTTTTTTTAGTATTTGCCAACCGATGATGTATTGTCCTGAAGCCATATCAGTCTGATGTTGCAATCTTTAATGTGACGGGTCCACATGATCTGTGGACAAATTTTAGCTATTGCATTTGTCTGTAAATCACTTGGAGATGTTATCTTAAAGATCGCAAGGTCAGACTGATATGGCTTCAGGGCAATATGTCATCAGTTGGCAAATATGAAAGAACCTAAGATATTTAAAGGCTTGCATTCTAAAAAACAAACTAATTTATATTTGGATGTGGAATATATGAATAGTTTCCAATAATAAATCATTAAATTTAATGAATTTTTGCATGTTTTTGATAGAAACAGTTCTGTTTTGAAAAACCAAATGCATAATGAATTAAACTTTTTAATAAACAGAATGTATATTTTACTACTGAAATATAATCTTATTTTAGTGATAAGCACACTGATAAGTTATTTTAGGCATTCTTAGTAAAATATAATAATCAATTATATATGTTTTTGTTTTGATTTAAAGATAAGATGTTGAGTCAATGGTAAATTTTTCAATTTATTTTTTGAAATTGGAAACAATATTATCTCAAATGTATTTTTAAATATATACATAATTTTTTAATTGTCAAGAATATGTTATTAATAATCTGAGATAAAGTTGACAAAAAGTAGGTTTTTATCTAAGAAATGAAAGTGCAATTAAATTAAATTATTAGCTAATTAAAAAAAAGATCCATTTAAAAATAATATATTGGATTCTATTGTGACATATCTAAAAACATTCCCTTTTCATTTATATGTGAAGCTTCATTTCTTTTTTAATCAATATTACAAAAAAATTCGATATTTGAATGCAAATAATTGTCAAATTGAAAATATTATGGCATAGTGATTACTGCAACCACTTGTCATTGCTACAACACTTGGGTTTAAATCTGGGTTGTGCAAATATTGAAAATTTTTAAATATTATTCATGAATTTTTTAAAAAAATAAGCAGTCCAGAGTTCATTCAGAATCAGTAATGCAAAAAAATTGGTATTTATAGAATTAGTTGTAGAAATTGTTTTAGCTAGAAGTTAAAGATTTTATATTAATCTAGGATGCTCACAAGAGTGCCAATATTCTGATTATAAAAATAAAATATATATTTGCCATACTATGCAGCTTTAAACACTGGCTGAAATGGAATTATATTTTTATGGGCATTGAGCCCATGACTTAACTAAATGACTCACATTCACTAAGAATCATTATGTGTTTTCCTTAGAAAAACAATGGTAATTCTGTTACTTTGCATTACTGGTTTATTGTTGCAGTAACTTTTATTAGACTAGGATTTATTTTTATAATGTTTAATTTGGTGTAGTGTTTCTATTGAGGAAAAAACTGAAAAGGTCATGATCTTATGGGCTGTTGGTAAATATCAATCATCTTTACTCTATTGTTCTAAAAAAAGGTTTTTATTTGAAGGTATTCTCTCATTGTGTCTCATTTTTACTGAATGTTTTTGCAATTAAAAAAATCTGATTTTTTATTTGTTTATAAATATTTCTGTTTATTTGTATACATTAAACAAAAAGAATACACATATTCAATTTAATTTTAATCATTTATGTTTATTTTTCTAAATATGAATTAGTAAACTTGACCATAATGACAATCATGATGTAAGTTTAATGATTTATGTGAAACTCATTGTGTAATATCATCACCTATTAAAATTACACAGTATTATTTTTTTTAAAATATTTTAATAATTATAAATCAAATTTCAGATTTTAAAACAGAATTTGATAGATTTGTCACAAATTCACATTTAAGGAAAAAGCAAAATAAAAAAGATTTCATTAATTTTATGAAAGTGTGTTTACACTAACCATCATTGGTGAAGTTTACATCCATTACTTTTATTTGCAACTTAGTTTTTAAATATTATAAAATTCAAATATGATTTTTAAGAATATTATTTGTTTATAAAATTAAATTAAAAAGAAATCAAATCCAATTTGTTTAATATTAGTATAAAATAAAGATTTTCATTTTCAAAAACTTCCACCAGGTTTATCAATAAAAAATGTCAGAATTTGAAAGGGTTTATTTATACTCCACAAAAGTGAGCTGTGATAGCACTATCATAATTGACATTTTAGGCATACAATGGTGATGCAATTATTACTTTTCTACATTGTTTTAAAGCATTTTATGTGTTAAATTATGGTATCCAATAGGCTGCAGTAATTCTTTTTATGATGCTCCCATTTTTAATGTATTAATTTAAAAAAATTCTGAAAGACAACACCAGTATATGAACCTTTTTGGACCTTTGTCTGTAACTGACAGCACATTCTATTGTTCTGACAAAATTATGAAGAAGCTGATGATTTGTGATTGGCTGATGCTTTGGATTCTTTTCTCCTGCGGCTAAATGCCACAAAAAATGTGATTTTCAGTAAGTGTTAATGATTACAATACAACATTTTTTGTAAAAGACTTATTATTAAACCAAAAACTTTGTCACTATGAGAAGGGATTGTCTTTGAAAACATTTTTGTTAAAAAAAAACAGCACTTCAAAACTATATAAAGTACATTATGAGAACCGAAAATTTCCACAGAAACAGCCATTGGAGGCTTAAAAAAATTGTCAAGCATTGTTAGCTGAGAGATCATTGCAGCCACCTTGCAAACAAGTAGTTGGTTGCAGATGGTTGTGGGTTCGCCTCCCGGCCGATGCTATGACATATAAAAAAAATAGTTTTTGTAAAATCTGTAAGTGAAATATTTTAATAACAATTAATCATTTATTAATTTTAAAATTTTATTTTGTTTCTTTGATGATAACTTTTAATATTTTATCCTTTTAACTTTTTGAATAGGTATCGCGGAGCCAATAATAATATTTTCCTTTGTTATCAGTAAGATTTTCAGTTAGATACTTATTTTTACACTTTTAAAATATTAATTAATGTAATATATAAATTAATTTTGTAATATATGTAAAAAAGATTTAATTGCAAACACACACAAAAAAAACCAAACATGGCATATTAAAAATATTAGTTCTAGAGTCTATTCAAAAATTTGCATGAGGGGTTGACATTGAAGATAATGCACATTATTCTAAGAAAAAAATTAGTAGTAATGAAAATTGGCCATTCTAATTTAGCTGAATGTTTGAATAAGTTTGATAAATTAAAAATAATGCAATTTAATAGATCAAAAGTAGAAGCCTTTGTTTCAAGGTCTTTTGTTGCTGTTGAATTTTTATAATAGGTAGCAATGAAAAATGGTCAAAGACTTAATTATAGATATATATTACATTTTAGTTACTTTACTGATTAGTAATAGTTAAGTATTAATTTCTTTTCAAATTATTGTTTTTATCCTGATTTTATTAAATAAAGCACAACAAAAAAAGTAGAAAGTTGATAAATTAAATATATACATTATAACAGGAATATTGAATAAATTATTTTAAAATGCATTTTCCTTATACATATACAGATTATAAATGTATGTGCTTCCAATATTATCCATAATTTATGATCCATGATTTAAAGTAATAGAAAAATCACTGACTAAATTGTTATCTGAATCTGGGGTTTTTCATTTGTGTTACATTTAATAATTTCATCCAAGTATCCATTCGCTGACAGACTTTCTTCTGATTAAAGAATACCATGATTGATGACCTTGGATCAGATTCAATGGTTTTATTTTCATGTAGAAGACCAATTTGGTCAATAAATTGAAGTTTATGAAGATAACAATAAAAATGGTTACAGTTCACACACACACAAAAAAAATCGAGTTTACTTTCAACACAATTTAAATAACAAAACAAGTTAAAAATACAGTTAATTGTTTATATTAATTGCAAACTTTATAAAGAAACTAATATAATATATATTTTTTTTTGCTAGGGGAAGGGAGAATATATGTATAATGCATTCATTTTTAAATTAATTTATTACTATTTAAAAATTTATATATAATTAGACGCTCCTTTTATTTTGGAGATACTTCATAATGCAACAAAAGTGCATTCGCTTGCCAATTCTATATACAACCTGAGTTCAAACCCTGTCTACATTATATTTGATTTATTTTTCAAAATTTGTTATATTTCCAGCCCATAGGCAAACCAGATAATCACTCAATACAGGCTGGTAAATGGGTATCTAAAGATTGGCTAAAAAAAGAAAATGGAAAAAATATTGAAACTTTCACCAGATGGCATTTGGCAAATCAGGTGGGTAATGCCTTTTTTTTTTTGCTGTTTTAAGATGTTGAAAACTTTATTATATATCAAATTGGGGTTGTTTTGTTACAGATTTCAACTCATACCTGTCTATAAAACTTTGTACCATATCTATTAAAGTCAATTTTTGAAAACAAATAGATTTGCTAAACTTATAAATATACTTTTTCAGAAATATGTTTAAAAAATAAATTTATTAAGCTATATATAAAAAGTATATTAATATGTCTAAATGCGCTGCCGTGTTGGTGAAGCTAATTAAAAATAATAAAATTAATGGCTGAGCACTTTCAAGAAGTTTTGTCTTCTCATAATCATAGTCAGGGAGTTGAATGAGCACAATGGAAAATGGGTGCGATGAATATTTAAATTTATTCAAAGTGAAGTTAGAAAGTCCACTTTTTGGATATAGAGAAACATGCTTTCTTCCAGTTTATAGCATGGGTGTTGTTAGCTATAAGCCATTCTTCTTTAACTTTACATTTAGAGTCATGACACTCTATAGCAATGATGGAAGAAGATGATTTAAATATATGGCTACTGGACCTTTGGTGTTCAAAAAGGTAAAATTATATTCGGCTTTGTTCAGAGGTTTTTCATACAAGTAACAATGCTGAGAGATGTGAGTGGACAACGAAGTGCAAGATTTGTCATACTATATAACACTGCAGCCAGTTTGAGAGCATGCAATTTTATATACTGTATGAGAAGTTTGATCAGAGAGTAAGCTATCTTTTAAATTATTGATTAGTCTATTAGTTGAAGGGGGTGTGCAAAAACCTAGCTTGAAAGAATGAGAGGTTTTGATAAAGCTTTTCATGAGGAATAAATGTGTGGAAGAAGAAGCAATGGTTTGTCATCTTTGGGAGGGTTGGTGTGTAATTTCTGGTAAAGTTGTTATGAAAAAAAGTGATTTGTAATACAATGGTAGCATGTCAGCTTGCCATGACTATGACCTGAATTCAAATATAGATGGAGTGAATTTGAATTTTTTTGTTAGTAGGATGAAATTTTTTAAAGTAGTCAGATTACAGTCAACCTATCTAATCATTTAATATTGATTAGAAATTAAATATCTAACTATTTTTAGTTAGAGATATAATAAAAGTAGAAAAACATTTAAACCATTACATCTTGAAATTAGAAATCCGTGCTCAGCACTGCCTTCACTTTAGCAAATCCTCTATGAGGGAATATTGAAAAAACCTCTAAGTTGACTCTTTAAAGATTTTGTCATCTTTGCTTTACTTTTATAAAAATAAATTTGTAGTCTGTGCTAAATATTTATGAAAATTGAAATAATTTGTCAAGCATTGGTGGTCAAGAAGTCAGCGATGGCTGCTTTACAAGCAGTTGTACTGGGTTAGCAGGTTCACTTTCTGGCTGATGCTATGACACCTGAGAAAAAAAATTAAAATACTAAAAATAGTAGTAGTATAGACATTTTTAGAGATGACTTAATAAATCCATTTATTATTTTTATCTCGTCAATTCTGATAATTTTGATAAAATCATTTATTTTTTCAAAAATTCAAAAAATAATTAGATAAGTCCCAAATACCATGAATTATTTGAAAATGAAAAAAAAAACTATTGAGGATGGTTTTGGTAGTTACTGAGGTGCTTTACTAATTATTTATATCAATATTTTATTATGAAATATTTTACTCATTAGTCTCCTCATCATCAGACATTAAAGAATGCAATGAATTATTTTTATCCCAATACATTGTGGCAAATATTTTTATTATAAAAAAGAGTCTCTTTTTTCAGAAAACATAAAACATTTAGAAATTCAACTTTACATTTGAGTAATGCTTGAGAAATTTCAACTCAGTAAAATTTAATATTTTATTTAGTCCGATTTTGTCTAAACTAAAAATTAACAATAGCTTAGATTCTTGGATTGAAGCTCAACTTACCACTTCTAGTCTTCTAATATTATATGATCTTGTAAGCAACTAACTATTTGATTATTAATAATAAGTGGTCAACAACCTGAAGCATGATTTGAGAATGTGAAAATATTCTCTTCACATTTAATCCACTGCCCCCGGGTCTCTTTTTACACGGACTTATTTAACATGATTTTAAAGTTACGTGATTCATATTTCACCGGAAGTCGATAATGCGCTATTACTTTAAATAATAATTTTTGCGCACTTACGTTATATTGAAAGTAATAGCACATTATTGGAATTCGACTTTCATCTTAATTTCAGTATTTTCAGTGCTTTATAATAGTAAGATTTTATGCAATAATGAAATTAAAATCATGATTTCCACATTTTATGTATACACACATTTTACAAGATTATAATGTAAATTTGTTCAAACATTGTGCGTGTTAATTTTGCATTTTAAATCACATTCTGATTTTGCTTTTAAAAAAGAACGTAATCAATTATTATTTTCTTATTAATGACACTAATCATTAACGTGCTCTTAAATTCC
The DNA here is from genome assembly GCA_028023455.1 of Epiperipatus broadwayi. Classification (NCBI taxonomy): domain Eukaryota; kingdom Metazoa; phylum Onychophora; class Udeonychophora; order Euonychophora; family Peripatidae; genus Epiperipatus; species Epiperipatus broadwayi. Next base: position 20,676,127 of record JAQFVV010012396.1, read on the forward strand.
AACGAGAGCTAAATGGTTGCATGTCTGGATATTGCGAGCTTCATAAACAATTAATAAAATCATCATCTCAAAGATTAATTACTAATTACATTGTCACCAGAAAACCATTGATACAACATGAGGGTGAAGTTGGCATTAGTTATATTTCCTGTTGTGAAAAATTTGATTTTTTACCAGTTTACAAACGAACGTGTTTTTCGGCAAATAGCAATAATAATTAAACGTGTATAAAAAAAATGTAAATTACTGTACTGTAAATTATGCATAAAAATATATTATTTTGAATAAAATTAAATATTATAGTTAAAAAAAGTTTGTCTTGTATCAATTTTTTTCAAATTTGAAATTTTTTATTAGTCATATTTTATTTCCTTATTTTTTTTTTTGCGCGAATTTTAAAGTAATTTTACATTGGTGCTTTTGCTTTTATGCAAATTTTAAAAAATCACAGACCACATCCCCCCTTTTTCAATGTAAATTACATCTATTTTTGCATGATTTCATTTGCATGTGTTTTCTGAGGAATCTATCTAACCTATCTATCACGTAAAACGAGATCCAGGTGTATTTCCTTTCACAAATTAACTTACATCACATCTTGCGATTTACAATGAGTTAATATTTAAAATCTTTTTAATGTAAATATAGAAACTAATGTAATATTCTGATTATCTATTATGAGTAAGTCTGTAATTAGAAAGAAAAAGGCTTTTAACCACTTACACATGCAGCTTAAACATTTGTATAATAGCCAAATGTAATTATTTTCTATAAAGGGAATTCTCAAATCTCAGCATAAGATAGGGATTTTTATAAAAATAAGAGTGTCCATCTTATCTTTAACCTAAATTATTATTTATATAGGCCAATATGAAGCATCTTAATTTGAGAGTGTAATAATATTATTCTTTTTATATTTAATCCATTATTTCCATTCACAAATTAACTTACAACAAATCTTGCAATTTACAATGAGTTAATATTTAAAATCTTTTTAATGGAATAATGTTCTGATTATTTATTAAGTACATAATTAAGTCAAAAACTACATGATTTGGCTGTTATACAAACATTTAAGGTGAATGTAAAAAATGTCAAAAGCCTTTCTCTTTCTAATTACAGATAATCAGAATGATACATTAGTTTTTACATTTCCATCAAGTGTTGGTGGCCTAGCAGTTAGCTAGCTACCTTCCAATCAGCTGGCCTGGGTTCACTTCCCAGACAATGCTTTGACATATAAAAAAAAAAGATCTTAAATATTAACTTGGAAATTACAAGATTTTGCATAAGTTAATTTATGAAAGGAAATAGTGGATTAAATGTGAAGAGAATATCTTCATGCTCTCAAACCAAGATGCTTAAGATTGGTCTATATAAATAATAATTTAGGTTAAAGATAAGATGGAAGCTCTTATCTTTATAAAGTCTCTATCTTGTGTTGAGGTTTGAGAGTTTTCTTTATTGTCAAAAACTACATTGTTTAGCCATTATACAAACATTTAAGGTGCATGTGAAAAAGATTAAAAGCCTTTCTCATTTTAATTACAGAATTACTTTGCACTCAGTAAATAATCAGAACATTACATATATTTATTGTAAATATGAATAATCAATGCATATTAGATGGCAGTGCCAACTAAATCTTGAAATAAGTTTTTAATGACTGCACATTCTATGAAATGCTTTGATTTGTAGTTTTCTTACCAACAACCACTTTTACTTCTCTTATATTGTTTAACACAATGACTTGAAATTTTAAAGACACTAAAAATTGCACCAAATAGGTCTAATACTAAATCAATAACATTATGTTTCAGTAACCTCATCTTAGTTATGTGTTACTTATTTTAAAAAAAGAAAATATATATATCCAACATAAGCAAATATAGCAAAGTATTGGGTATTTTTAATAGTACATCATTAGATTGGATATTATATAATAAGCAAAGATGGTTGAAGAATGTGTAAGTGCAATCCAATGCTGCTCACCAATAAAGGTCAATGGTCAAATTAATCTGAAAATTTAAATTGGCACTACAATCTAGTGTTTATGATTCCAATAAATTGTTTTAAAGTAGAATGTTATTGTGAATTACTGCTCCTAATGTGGATGTTGAATAATATATACAATATTTTTAAACAAATTTAGGACACTAATTTATGCAATTATTGATTATGTATTTTATCTATACAGTTATGAAAGTTTTCTGGGTTCAAATTCTATAGAATTTAAGTTTAAGTCATTGATTTGAATATGAAAAAGTAAAAGTAAATTGTAAATATGTAAATGTAATTCAATGTTTCTTCCTGGAAAAGTCCAATTTAGTTGGTACACATGTTCACATTAGTGAGTTAATTGCTGTTTCTAACATATATTTATGGTGTTAAGATATTATGTTTATCTACTACTGTTTGTTATTTATTTTTAATCATGAATAAAAAATATTTAAGAATTAAATACATGGAAGAAGTGACAAACAATCGCAAACTACAACAATGTTTAGGGGATGTATTGTTGGCTTTTTGTAGACACTTAACTTTCTTAGATAAAAGCATTGTATAAACTCACAGACATAATAAAATTATATAACACTTGTTATCTAAAATATTTGAATTGAAGAATTCATATCAATATAGAATTTATAGTTAACATAAATACTCTTTTTTATATATTTATTTTAAGAACTAAATTTTATTTTCAGAAATATCTATTTCAATTCATTTTTATTTTGTATTAATTGAAAATAAAACACATATTTGAAACTTTATTCGAAAGTTATTTTTATACTTTTAAATTCTATTAATTCAGTCTGAAATATCTAAAAATCTGTTTTGTATTTTTTAAAAGTAGACTTAATGATGATGTAGCATATATTAGATGTGAACTTAATAAAGATAAAATGTAATATATAGGGTATATGAGCACAGACTTCCACACGCCCCACCACTCTCCACACTATCTCATAACATTGATACACTTGAACACATATATGTAGAAAAGATAAATAATCACCAATTACGTATTTCATGCTAAACCAGCAATCATCAGTTGATCCAGATTACCATCTTTACACATATATACTATAAGTGCTCAGATATATATTAAGATAGCCAATCCTGATACTTTAAGGTACAGGCTTCAATCTACTCCACACTCCAACTCTTCAACTGTCCATCCAATTGAAAATCTGATGAAATGCTCAAAGACCACACTGAGGCCGAGATTCTTGTCACACCCATGTTGAGCTAAGGTCAGTCTAATCCCTCATGCACAGGACATAATCCATTTAATACATATGCAAGTGTATCAGTGTTATGAGATGGTGTGGAGAGTGGTGGGCATGTGAAAGTTTGTGCTCATATACCCCAATATATTACATATATAGACACAGGTATATAATAAGCCTGTGTGTTTCAGTTATTAAATAAAGATAAAATGATAATATTCTTTTATATATATAATCATTTTTAAAGTAATAAAAAATCGTCTTAGTAATTAAGTGTGATTGAAAAATTTAATTGTATACGAACTCTTTCCGGTCTTAACCAAAAAATAATAAAAAGTCGTTTAATTTAGTCTTTTTTTTAAATAAATTTATTACACGTTTTCATAACCTGAATTAGTAACAGTAATTCATTTTATTAATTCTTATCTACTCCAGAGTTATCTATTGTGAATTTGAATAATCAATTGACATTAGTTGATTATGCTAGTCATATTTCTTTCTAGACTATTATCTGGCTAATGGTCATCTTCACGGAGAAATAAGATTTTGCATTCATACATTTAGCAGTATCCAAGCCAACATGTTTGAATAGTTTTATAAATCTGATATTATCTAGTAACTTTTATTATTAAAAATAAAAAATTGATAAGAATTTGAGTTGTATAGGCCAAAAATTAATACAGGAATATAGAAAATAGGCCTGAAAATAAATATAACAAAAAAAAATGTGTGTAGTGGGGAACATAATAATATATAACACTGAAAAATAAACAATGAATTGAAAAATATGAGAAAAATATCTAGAAATGAGAATTTCACAAAAAGAAATAACAGATGATGTCACTGATCAATAAGTACAGCAGTGGAAAATGTTCTTATATTTGATAATAATATTTAGCAGCTGAAGAAAAGAAAAAAAAAGATGATTATAGAAATGAATTACTGGTGAGAATTCTAAAATGTCAACAAGAAATAAGAAGAATCAATAAAAATGTAATAAATAATATGGTTTATTAGTAATACCATTTGAATCGTATGGATACATATAATGGATATCTCAGGAAAACAAAACTAAATTTTAAACACTACATCAATAATATGAGGAAATGAGATCATCCCAAAAGATGTTGATAAAAAAAAATAGACAAGAAAAATTAAAGAAAGGAATTTGTAAGAAAATTATGGACCAAGAGACAGACATGATAATTAGTAATTGGAAGACATAAAAAATGTTAAAACATAATAAGAAATTAATAAACAGTAGCAACTCTCTCCATGAAGTGGTGTCACCAAGTATAGGCCTTAAAAATAGAGTAGGCCATGTAATTGAAAAAGACTATGATATATTATTTTAAAATATTAGATTACAATATTATTATTAACTAACTTTTTGACAAAATAATCCACATACATTGGAAAAAAACTTTCTGTGTAACATATTGTGATTACAAATGCCATAAAGATTAACTTATATTTATTTATAAAAAAATAAAAAAAACATTTAACTAATTTTTACTTTGGACTGCCAATAGTTAGTATTTTTATTTGTATATTTTATCTTCTCTCACTAATTTTGTTTAGTAAAATATACATCACATGATCGTGAGTTTTGCCTATTTAGTAAAATATACTTAAACATTAATCATAATTTAAAACAGATTTTTTTCTAAAGCAATAAGTAATTTAACCTGATACTATATTTTTTTCCTACATACTTTTGTATTACTGAAGATGACAATAATAGTCTAAAAAACAATATAGTATAAGCCAGGGTTGAAAACTGTAATCCATAAACCAAATTCAGCATCTTATCTATTTTTATTGAATCAGGAGCCATACAGATTAAAATTTACAAATGAATTTTATATTAGAAAACACAAACATTATTAAACTCCAATTAAAATAAATATTCCCCCTTTCCTCTTGAAAAACAAATAAGTATTGCTTCTTTTACTTAGTGGAGTTGTATTTTCAAAAAATTTCTTACTTTTTATTTAGTATGTTATTTCTATGAAATTTATAATTATTGTATAATATTATAAGGGTTGGTTCAGCTTGAAATACATATATTGAAAATCATTTACCTTTTTCACATGTACGTAGTCATGTGTATCTGTTGTATAAGATGGAGTGGATGACTGAAAGGAGTTTGAAAATCTGGGTTCAAATCTCTAAATACTATAGAATTGTACATTAAGTAAATAATAGAGTTGAATTATTATTATTTGATTTTCTCAAATCTGGCATTTCTCAGTCTATCTTTTTCACACTTTCATATAATAAGCATCATAATGATAAAAAAATATAAAGGTCAGTTTAATATCCAAAGCAAATTCTGGTTTTTATTAGAAATTAAAGATTAATTACTCCCAATTTTTATCATAGAAAAAAAAGTACTTCCATAGAAATTATACTAGTAATTATCCACATCTTATTGAGTCAAACTTGTTGATAAAGTATATGATCATTAAATCTCTTACTAAAATGAAACAAAACGAATCTTGCTCTAAAAAATTTTCAAAACCATCGGATCTTTATAAAGATCAAACATTATTTGTAAACAGATCTGAGAGAAATTATTATTATTTTCTTTTAAATATTTCTGTTAATGTGATATTATATAACATAAAAGTTTTTTAGGAAAAATCTGCAGATAAAGATATCTATTAGAAAATCAGTGTGTTAAGCTTACTTTTATATTTGTATTTCCATACACAAACATTGTGGGATTATCTCTACTTACCTATGGTTTCCTGTGGCACTTTTTTTAAACATTTTCACGGTTCTTTGACTATTTCATTAAAACTTCTTTTATATTGTATTTTATTATTTTTGTTATTTCTTTTTTTATTATTTTTTGTTTCTGTTTTTATGTGAATGGTATTAATAATTTTATTCAAATATAAAAAGGATAAGGACTAAAAGAAATGACAAAAAATATTTAATTCTGAGAATTCTATTTTTATTACTTTATCTAAAACCTGACTTTCACTTCATATTCAAGACCATAGATATAAAATTCTTCATACTGGTAGACTTCTAGAAGTTGGTCTAGAGGTGGAGATGGATTACTTGCCTCAAAAAAGAATTTTGTACATAAATCTATTTGTAGAAGTTTTTGCTTAAGTGATTCAATATGATGTAATACTATGTAATGTAGGCAGTATCTAATCACATTATACCATGGCATTTTCTAAGACCTCCCAGATGTTTCAATTTTTTAGTCTATTAAATCTTAGTGAATATAATTCTTGTATAAATACAAATAAACATATTTTGTATTATATTCTTTGTATCTCTGTATCTTCTATGCTATTTTCAGTGGATATTGCCATCCGTATTTTGAATTTATCATTAATTGTAAAATGTTTTAAGCATTCACAGCTTATTATTAGAAGAAATTATAAAAGGGGATTATCTAATTGCCAATTTTAATTAGAATCCTTATTTTTCCAAAGATATTAATTATTGTATGGAATTTTTAATGAAATTTTTAATCATGTAACTGATTGATTTATATGTAACAAGATCCTTACTAATAATCATTTCTCTAAATCACTTAGAAATAGTATTAAGAGAAAATCATAAAGCTGGCAATATTTGTAAACCAGAAATATATTTTTGTAGCAATTTCAGTAACAATAGAAGATTACTTAAGGTTTTATATATATATATATATATATATATATATATATATATATATATATATATATATATATATATATATATATATATATATATATATATATATATATATATAAATTCATTGAAAGCATTCAACACTTAAACAATTCCAATATCAATTTGGTCTAACATATCTATATCAACACTAAAGGTTGCAACTTAATGTCAGAGAGTAAAACTATTGATACAAAGAAATTTAAATATAATCTTCATTAAACAGATAAATTTTTAAATATTTTGTTCTTTGTTAAGGATATAAACATTAATTAAAGAAAAGTATATCAAAACAATATATTTTTATTTAACAGTTGATAATTGTTCCCAATACTTTAGAACTTTGTATTCAATTGCAATTTTATTATGAGCGTATTTTGATCATTGATAATGGTGAAGAAAATATTTCACTCAATAAATTTATTGAATATGATATTATAGCAGCTGTTAAATAACTTTAAAGTGCATTCAACTATGGATTAAGATATTCCCCAATTTCATTTATAAAAATTGTGCTAAATATATTTCTTGTCATCCTGGACATATTCATAATTGTTTTGTAATAAACTCTACTTTTCCTAACATTTCTGAAAAGTGTTAGTAATTTTTTATTATTGAACTGCAGCTAAAGATATTATTAATATTCCAAAGTCCACTACATTTGAATAATATTGCTAGAATATTTAAAAGATGTATTGTTAGTGTAATATATTAACATATCATTGATTTTGAGAAATGTTGTTTGTACTCAATAAAGTGATATAAACAAATCTTGTAAAGACATTATATCACATTGTGCAGACTACTAAAAATATGCCAGATAAAATGTCATCTATTTCACTATGTTTAAACCTTTGATAAAATTGATTATAATATTTTTACTAAACTATATAAACTTAGTTTAACAAATATGCTAATTTGTTGCTTTGAATCTTTTATTAAGCCAGACCAGCTTTTATAAAGGATAATTAATGGTCAAATATATCCCTTTTCTCTGCATTGACCTTTTCAAGTTTCATTCTGAATGGTATGTAATTTTTTTATAAAGTTTAACTGTATATTACTATGTTACTATGTTTAATAAATTTATTTTAAACAAATATATCCACCATTTTTTTTTTATTAATTAGAATATTGCAAGATTTTAAAATATATCTATTTTATTTATGATTGTATCATATTATATACTGAAATCATTAATTTTTCTAAATATTTAAAAAAAAAAACGAATAGATTCATATTTTTCTTTTTTCACGTAAATATTAAATTAATAAACATCACATGATCACCATTTCTTATGCTTGCTTATAACTGTTATTGAAACAGGCAAAACTCACTATACATATTTCCACACACAGCAAGCTAGAGTAATCAATGGATGCCAGAAGGCTTATGCATAAGTGGAGATAAAAAGTGGCTGCTAGAGAGTTGCACTAGATCCTAAGATCTAGGTGCAGTGCTCTCAGATCCAAGGCTTCTCACTGATGAAGGCCACAAGCCAGAAACTAGTCTGGGAATATTGGATGAGTAGACACTAGATGGGGATTTTATGCACAAACCTTCTGGCATCCATTGATTACTCTAGCTTGCTGTGTGTGGCAATACGTAGAGTGATTTTTGCATGTTTAAATATTAAATTCTAAGATTCTAATATTATATTAATAATCTAAATGCTCATAGAGATCTTGGAATATTATCCATAATCAGTCTTTTTATTAACATATAGAGACAATAATCATAAAGCATATAAGGTCAAGTGAAATTTTTAAGATATGAAAATGTATTTGAATACTCCATCACTAAATATAAACCTTTTGCCTCTATCATTTTTCCTATATTGGAATTCGAATCAGGTTTATAAAACTGATCTTCAGAAAGTGATATAAATAAATTCAACTCGTATTTAATTTTTTTTTTATTAACTATTGTCATTTTAAATACGTTTTTGACATATATGTGTCATCAAAGTGAAAAGCTAGAGATCTAAATTTTTTTTATAGAAAGTCATTATCTAAAATAATATTTTCTTACAAAAAACTTTAAAAAAACTACATCTTCATTCACCATTCATGTCAATGCAAAACTCATGTGAATAATCATTTTTTATTAAAATATGCAAATTCAGTACACTGAAATGTATCCGTATTTTCCATTTTCCAAATATTTATGACATTAGGTATGATAATATATTGGACTATTTCCACCAACTATCATTAAATGTTGAATGTATAGAAAATTTTAAATTTATTTAACCTTCTCAAATATAGACAACTTGTTAGTAGTAACTCACAAATAGACATTGATTTCTTTGATGAAAATCTTTTTCATCTTGTTTTTTAAATAATTTCTTTATGTCTTAAAAATATAATATTTGAACTCTATTATAAGGTAACCACATTTTTTATCATGGTTGCTTTTATTATATTTTATATTTCCTTTTTTCAAATTTATGTGTAATTTTCAATTATTTTTTGGCTGCTCATATGCACAGTAAATAAAAAAATGATTAATTATTTTTATTATTTTGAGTTTTGTTAATAATAACTTTGTGGGAATTTATTTATATTTCTTATTATATAACTGAAGTATCAAATATTTTTTTGAAGTATCAAATATTTTCAATTTTTTATTTATTTTTGTATTATAATACTTAAAAATGTTTTCCAATTATCATTTTACAGGAAAAAGTTTGACAATCTTGATAAAAGGTATAAAGTATTCAACAGTAAATGTATATGTTATATTTTTTGAAAAATGTTGTTTATTACAGATCGACCCCCATTCATACTTGTATGCATTTAGTGAGATTTTTAAAACAACAAAATGTATAATTTTTGATAAGAAATCATGATTAAGTTGGAAAGATTTAGAATTATCTCTATATAGATTTAAGTTATAATAATTAATAAAGCAAGTCATATATAACATGACATTATTTTTATAAGCTTGTAGTTACAAAAATGCAATGCAGAGAGCATAGGAATAGCTCAAACAAGCTCTTAATTAATAAGATTTAAGTTATATAGGGAGTTAAGTCCATACTTAGGCAGGCTGACTTAACTGAATTTTATGGTATTAGAATTCAAAGGGCACCCACCATATTGACAAAGTCTAAAATGTATAAATAAAAATTAAAAATTTAAGTATGCAAAAAAAAAAAAAAACATTTTCAAATTTGATTACAAAACAATTTACTATTATTTTATCTATCAAGTGAAATGTTCTATTTTTTGATATTCAGATAAATTTGTGGAACTTTCTTTGGTAATTGCAACAACTTTGGGACTACTTTTTTTTTTTTCAATCTGTGGGACTGTTTCAAGATAAAGGCATGCTGTAGACAAAACTGCTCAGGATATTGACAATCTTTTGATGTAGCACTAGTTATACATATTTGCATTTAAGATGCAGTAATTTCTAACCTATAATAAATTATTAACAATCATTGATATATTTCTTAAAAGTGATTGCTGTAAATAAAGAATGAACTAAAAACATGCTACTTATAAAATAAATTTATGTAAGTAATATGTATTAAGGCTACAATCTTAAGACTATGTCCCAAGATGCAACAGTAGAAACCTCTACAAATCTTAACACAAAATTAAAATTTAAAAGACAAGAGCTGCCACAATGGTAGCCACTCTTATCTTCAATGTACTTTTTAATTACATAGGTAAATCTTGTGTTAAGATTTGTAGAAGTTCCTACTGTTGCATCTAGGTGCATAGTCTTAAGGTTATGGTCTTAATATATATTACTTACAGATGAGTATGTGCTTAACAAATTATTAATTACAACTTTAAAATAAATTTATGCAATATGTATAAAATTTATTTTTGATAAAGTATAACCCAATATTTTAATTTGCTAAAAATCTGGATAGAATTAACTATTTTATTTAATTATTATTGTTTTAAATTAAAATGAGTAAAAAGTTAAATACAGTAGAGTCATAAACTATGTTATATTTAATGACATAACTTTAATTATACATTAACTCTCCCCCCCAATATAAACAAACAGACCAAAAAATGTACATATTAAATTTGGCAAATTTCACAATATTTGAACAGCCATTCTATGAGTGCCACATTTTTCCTTCTTGAAGCACTGTACACATTCTCTTTTCTGAAAATGATGTGCAGTATTTGGTTATTAAGTATTTTCTAAATGTAATGCTAAAATCTTTAGAAAATTTTAAAAGGTACTAAAGGTTGATACTGATTTTAAAATATGAAAACAATTAGAGAGATTCAATTTCTTGATAATGATAGCACTGTAATGTTTCTATAAAGAAAAGAAAGTTATTGAAAAAAAAAATAGCTCAAGACATATTAAATAGTAGTGAAAGTCAGGCATTTAGTAAGTTTTTTTTTCCTTTTTATTCTTATTGTACAGTAAATGCATAGGTAAACACACACTTCACAAAATATATGCAAATGTGTCCCTTTTTTATTTATACTATAATCTTAATTTATATATACATTCTATATATAATATACAAAAAAGCATCTGTGTTATATATACATGAATGTTGAAAAGTCCCTGTACATTTGCAGTTCAATAAAACAATACATATTTATCAACAAAATATGCTATTATATGCTATATACATTTGTATGTGAAGGCAGAACAAAATACAGTATTGTTCACGGCTTCACTATATTCCTAAAGAAATTTTTTTCATTCAAAATTAAACAAATCTACCACTACTTAAAAAGTATTTTATAAAGCACATATTAAAAAAAAAACTTACCGGAAGGATTACAAAATGCTCATTTATTCCAAAATCTGGAAAAAAAAACAACAACAAAAAATGATAAGTTTGAAATGAAAACAGATTAAAAACAATAATAATATAACATAATAGAAATATAATACTGATGAACTTATGGTAGTTTGTTATTTATAAGCTTAGTTCTAGTAGCTTTTATTTAAATAGAATAAACTAGGAATAAATGCTAATTTATAATTATTCTCAGTACAGTTTGCATATTAAACTCAAGATTTAAAAGATCTTGAATTAAAATGCTCAATCTATTACTTCTGGTGTTTGAATGTCACATGATTATCTGAACAGGTACATATTTAATTATTTTCACCTGTATGACTTAAAATGTTATAGTCTTGAGAGAAGGATTTTGAATGAATGCTAAACTTGTTACTTGCGGTAGATGAATATCACAATTTCCCAAGCAGCAAATCATTTGATTATTTTATTGAAATTCATCAAATTTAATTTTTTAAAAGTATAATTAGAGTTATTTCAATTGTTAGTTGATGTCATATTATCTAAAGTAATAATAGTATGGACTTTCTTAGATAAATGTATTATATATTTAAGTGCTAGAAGATAGTGTTAAAGGTGTGGGAAGCAATAGCATATTGCTATTGACAATGACCATGTTAACATGTTTTAAAATTGAAAGATCAATATATTTAAACTAAAAAATTAAAATAAATAATATTAATATAAATTTTTTATTAGCTTGAATATAAATAAAATAATATGGAAGTATTAAAAAGACCCAGTGAGCTATATATAAATTAGCTGCCAGTAAACATAAATGTAGAATAAGCCCACCTACACTTTAGGTTTGATATCACATATAAGTATAACATTTATTAACATACTTTACAAATGACATCATAAAATAAAGTAATGACAGCGCATGTTAATTTGAGCATGTTTTCAAAGTAGCAGAAAAAATTCAAATAAGAAAAAAGGTTATTTAAAGGAAGACATTGTCTTAATTTTTCTATATTCATATATTAATTTTATATATGCAAACCATATTATAAATATTAATAAATCTTATTAATTTTTTATATCTATCATTTTCAAACATTGCTAATTTAATGCAGAATAGAAATATTTTCATTTTTAAAAATACTTTATCAAAATCACCATACATTTTCTAATCAAAATCACTTGAAATATATGTTAGATGTAGATTGTCTATTTAGTGAATCTTTTAATACCATGTCCAGCCCAACTTTATTTTAACTCCTTAAATCTTTCAGAGATGTAAGTGATATCTGTTTCTTTTTTATCCATGCATTTTGCTTTCAATCTTTTTTTATTATTCCCAACATGCATCTCTTCATACATCACCGTGCAAACTCAAGTTTATATAATGCTCTTCTATTAAACATCCATATTTCAGATTCATAATTCTTTTAAAACACTTGGACATATTTTCATTTAAGTTATTTCTACCAAAATACTCTAATCAAGTTTAACTACATGATTAATTTTATCAGTTTCCCTCTGCATTAATTATTTTGGCCAACGTATTTGTTATTTTTTAAAATTAATTTTTATCAATTTTCATTTTCTTATTATATGAAAATTATTAAATATCACTTTAGTTTTTTTTTTTTCAAGCATTTAATTTTAGTCAATTTTTTGCATTTATCTTATAAAAACAACCATAACATTTACAAAATGTAGAATTTTTAATTAATCTCCATTTATTTTTTCTTTCTATTTTATTCCACAAAATACATGCTGTAAAGAGTTTAAAATATATGAAATCACTCATTCATACACTTTACCGGTGCTAAGCATCTCATTTTTACCTTGTAATACAAATTATTGTTAATGCATTTTGACAAATATTCTTCAGAATAAAATAATAACAACCAACATGTAAATTTTGAATCATAGCAAAAATGTTTATAGATTCAAACAAGTTTTCTTAATTTATAAACCCAAAACATAGTCATAATTGTACATTCATTAGTTTTTTTTATAACTTCTCTTAATATTTGGTTATGATCTATATTATTAAAATTACTTTTAAATCCAGCTTGTTCTTTTACTTCGTTTGAATCCAAAGATCATTTCTCTTAATAAATTTACTAAAGACAATGCAATTTTAAATTAGTGAGTTTCTTTTAAAAATATTATTCAACTTTGTTATTCTTTCATATGGATGCTTTTATATCCTGTATCCACTTTATATTTATCAAAAAAATGTATTAATAATATGCAGATTATTTCCTACTTCATTTCTGTATGTCCACATTCTAATTTATTCACAATAATTTCACCATTTAATTGATTTCCATAACCATAAAAAAATCTCCTATAAAAATTTTAAAATATTTAGCTTGAACAAAAACATATGTACATTAAAATAAAAATCCATTATTTTTTTATTAGAGGCTGAACTTGTCAGAAATAATCCTATATACATTGTATATCTTCCATTAATTAAATTGTACACAACATCTTGCCTTTATATCTGATATTTCACTAATATCAATAATGTTGTTTGCCATTTTTTATTTATAATGAATCTCATTACATTTGTAAAACCAATATTAATGCGTTTATATTATATTATTTCAAACTACTAGTTTCTTCACATTTTCTTCTAATTTCAGAAAATCTGATTAGAGTCCTTATCAGATAGTTTCTTTCCATTCATTCAACCTTTCTTCATTTGAAACTGATTTGAAGCTATATGTTGTAAAATATAAGAAGTCTTTATTGAGTGATAATCTAGTCCACAATCAGAAAATTCTTAGTACCCTCAATTTTTGATAAACAATAATTGATTTGGTTTACAACTTATTGCTCTAAAAACGAGGCCTATAAATTAGATTTGTTTTCAAGACTGCAAATATAGAAAATAATTATTCTTATACATTTTTGAACTTGAAAAAACATTAACTGTGGAAACTTAGAAAAAAGATCATCATTTTACTTTACCTTAAATTCAAAGGTAAAATCCATTAAACTCATCATTCTAGAAAACGGGTTTATATATATAAAATAAAATAAAAAATCATATAACATTATAATACTAACAAAAAACAGCAACGAATAAATTCTAAAATTCTTCCAAGATCATGGTCTCATCTATTAACAAATATACTTTTTAAGCCAATAAACATCACAGGACCACCACCTCTTATGCTTGTGTGTGGCAATACGTATAGTGAGTTTTGCCTGTTTTAAAAATATACTTTTTCAAGTGAAATTTAACAGGATAAAAATAACGAGCAATTTTTTTTGCTGATATTGTAATGTTATATGATTTTCTATTTTATTTATCATTACTAGCATAGTGGTAGGCAATATTTAAATATATATATATATCAATTTTTAAAATTATTTTTCTATGTTTAAAAGCAGTCTCTTTTCTCTACTAATATAGTACTGTTTAATTCCTGTTACCAGACTACTTTCTAGAGTTTGCTTTTATCTATAGGAACTTGAAATTCAAATCTGACACTAATATAGTTATGTATTTGGCAATAATTTGTAATTTCTTTTTGCACTAACTATTAAGATCTTTAAATTAAAAAAATATATAAGAAAAATTAAGGTATTGAATTCTAGCCAATTTGCTTATATAAAATATACTTATCAGCTAAACTATAGAAGTATATAAATAACTTAACCGTTTAACTAAAAAAGATGACATTTTAAAACTAACTAATACATGGAAGTGTTTATTTGCTTATAAAATTATATTATGAATTTTACATCTTGTTTTGCTTTTTTTATATTTTATAGGTTTAAATGTATCTCACTGGAAACTATTTTTAGGTTATACTATGAAATCTTTTGAAATTTAGTCAATAGAACTCTAAATAAAATCACTTTAATGTTATTAACATAAACAAACAACATTGGATACTGTGCATAGTCCTAAAAAAAGTCAAGATTATTTTCAGATAAGTTCATCCACAGTTATTTCTCCAGACTAAATTTACTAAGCATGAAAATATCTCACAATTTTCACCTGTAAAAATATCCAAATCAATGCAAGTATATTTATATGTTAAATTATATCTCTATTTTGGAAGTGGCAAATCATATGGTTATTACTATATAAATAAACTAACAATAAAACCACATTACAATACTTCTTCCCATTTTTCCTTCTAAAATTTTTGAATATAGTTAGAGAAATAATATTTAAGAAGTATATATTAACATAATTATAAAGATATCAAAATTTCATATGACCTAATTTAACAAGCTTGTATTACAAATTTTATATATAGAGCTCGCAAATAAGCTCTTAATAAGCCTTGCAGAATATCCCCAACCTCGGACCACTTTCTGCTACTAGCTTAACTTGGTGAGGTGCGAAGCCATTAGCAGAAAGTGGTCTGGGGTTGGAGAAATTCTGCAAAACTTATTAAGAGTTTATTTGGGAGCTCTATATATAACATTAACATAATTATACAAAAATACAATTTATATAAAATATAAAAATAATGTAAATAAATAATATTAGATATTGAGTTTGATTTTATAAAGCTTGTCTTTTTAAATTCTTGGCATGATATTTTTAGAAGGCTTGGTAATATTTTTTAGAAGGCTTGGTAAGAATACAATTTTTCATGAGATTATATTGAGCAAATGTCATTCCTCACTTTATTCACTACTCAAATTCTTGGCATGGTATTTATTAGAAGGCTTGGTAAGAATACAATTTCTCATGAGATTATATTGAGCAAATGTCAATTCCTCCCTTTATTCACGACTCTGCTGAATAAAACACTGTCATATTCTTGTCCAACATCTGCTGAATATCTTGAATGCTAATCAAAAATGCAAAAAAACGCTACCCGAATCAGATCCATTTGAAAAAAAAGGATTACAGAGATTGAAAGTGTATCATAGATAAATCTTTCACACTTGTAGTACATTCATAATATCGAGTTAGTTCAGAAATAAATTTGAAAGGATCCTTACTTGTACTTTTTCGTTTACAGATAAGTACAATATATATATACTATATGATATTTATGGGCTTATAAGTTTAAATATCAATACTTTATTGATATTTCTAAAAGTCATTTATAAAAACGTGTAGAAGAAATTGCATTGAAATATTAATCTTTAAATGTATACATAACTATTAATCAAGACATAAATAATGACATCAATACAAATTATGAGTATATTTACATATACACGGGAATAAAAAAACATACATTAATTGAATAAATATTCTAAATAAAAACATGTAATATTTATAAAATATTGCATAAAGTAAAATAATATAATTAGTTTCGAAAGAAGAATGTAAATATAATTGAAAATGTTAAAAAAGAGAAATTAAAAAATCAGTACATCATCATCATCATCATATTTATATAATAATTCATAATATATATAAATAGAGAAGTTACCAACAAAATGAAAATAAAAATTATGCATATATATTTTCTAAAACAATTCTGTCTTGATATATATATAGTATGTTTTACATTTCCAAACTTCAATAAACAATTTCTTAAACTATTGCATTTTACGGGCATCAGCCTAAGTTAAAAGTTTAATATTAATTTCTAATCGTTTATCTTCTTTTTTATTTAGCTAGTGGTCTCCCCTATGGTCTTGTAAAATAAAAAAACAAGAAAAGTTTGTTAAGAAGATATGAAGAGATTTTGTTTAATTTTTTTCTTCTAATCCGATTATCAATATAAATGGATCAGCTATATTTTTATTAATAAATTTCTTTTTTCTATCAGCTATTTTCCTATATTTTAAAAAATAATTTCTAGTTAAAAAATAGATTATATCATATATATTTATTTAAAGATAAACTTGAATAGTTTAAGATTTAATAAGCTATGTTAAAAAAATAACCCCTTATAATCTATCTATCTATTTCGCAATAATATATATATATATTTGTAAATTAATTTGAGTATTCACCTGAAACTTTTTAAGAATATCTCAATAAAGCTACATAAAATTACTCGAGCAATCTTTATGTTGCAATTTGCAATTAAACTAAAATGTTATCATTGTTAAGAAATACAACATCTGCTTTATTTCTTTTATTCGATCTAAATAATCCAAATAATTAGATTCAAATAATGTAAAATAATAACCTTTTATTTATATGCCCTTTTTGTAAAGTGAAGATAATTTTTAGTACAATCAAAATATTTATTAATAAAAAATATGTACATTTAATTAAAAGATTTTAATTTTGATTGTTGAGTATTATTATGTAACTACTATAACTGCTTACATGATTTAAAATAATGGCGGTAGTGAGGGCACAAGAATTAAATTGCCTAATTATTGTATTATTTACATTTTGAGATGCAAACGTCACTTAACCTCCTAGTAATTGACCATTTAATTTTTTTGTAAAGTATGTTGCCAAGTATATTAAAGTTCCTTATTTGAAATAAGGTACTTTAATGCTTTATTTACTTACAAAGAATTCAATAAAGCTGATTTCATTGTTTAACACGTTTGAATAATGTCAGAGTCAAAATACAGTGAGGTGGCCTTGTGGTTAGCATAGCTGTCTTACAAGCAGCTGGCCGGGGTTTGCTTCACAGTCAACACTTTGACATATAAAAAAAATACAGTGATCCAAAGATCGATTCTTACTGGAGGAAAGCTTTTCAACTTGACCAATTAATAAGTGTGCTCAGTTTATCACGTTGGTGGTTAAATATCACATGACTTTCTGAGTTACAACCCATACAATTATTCCTTTTTGACACAGGCAAAACAACAAGTTGTAAATAACTTCAAAACTAAATTGTATAAATAACTTTATGCCACAAATTACAAAAATCAAAATCATGTCACATGGCAGTAAATTATGCAGCAACAACAATCACAAAAAATCATCTAAAAATATTCATAAAGCCATATAGTATCAATATCTTATTAACTTTCATGGGAAAAAAATCCAAGGGTATCTATTGATATTTGAATATCCACAGGGAGTGTTCCATAGACTGGGAGTCAGATAAAATTTGAAAACAAGTTATTACATTCATAAATTTTTATTCAGTTGTTTAATTTGTTGGCCTTTTTTCCACAAATAGATTATAAAATACTGTATTGCATAAATACAAAAACAAATGCATCATGTATATACATTTACAACATAAAGGAAATATGAATTAATATATATATATAATGATTTCAGCAATCATTCACTGTACCCCAATCACTTTTTAATTATATGTGTATTTTTTTTTTACTCACTCTCCAAAAAGAATGAAGTACCACATTATAAAATATGTGAAAAAATTAACAACTATTATTATGTATCATTGAATATAAATCACATAGCAAAATTACTGTTTGAATAATAAGGCACAAGAAAAATAATCAAATGGTTGATTATTAATGAGATGCTTTAACACTGAAACACCAAAAGTATAGGTTGAACTTTGATATAGATATTGTTAGCTCTCAAGTCCACAGCTTCATGGGGCATTATTATATTAATGCCACTTTTATTAAAAGTCTGTCAAATCGCAAAATTAGTGCTACTTACAAGGTATCAATAATGATGTTAAAAATATATATAAGATCAATTCATAAAAAAATTAAATTCTATGATGATTTAATGTAAGCCAATAAACATCACATGACTACCAACTCTTATGCTTGTGCATAACTGTTGATAAAACAGGCAAAACTCACTATACGTATTGCCACTTACAGCAAGCTAGAGTAATCAATGGATGCCAGAAGGTTTGTGCATAAAATTCCCATCTAATGCTTACTCATCCAATATCCCCAGACTAGTTTCTGGCTTGTGGCCTTCGTCAGTGAGGTGCAGTGCTCTCAGATCCATGCTCCTCACTGATGAAGGCCACGAGCCAGAAATTAGTCTGGAGATATTGGATGAGTAAGCACTAGATGAAGATTTTATGCACAAGCCTTCTGGCATCCATTGATTACTCTAGCTTGCTGTGTGTGGCATTAAATATAGTGAGTTTTGCATGATTTAATGTAAAAAGTTAAATGCTTTTAAGGATCAAATTATACCAAAAATTGTTTACATTTTTATGTGTACATATTTTTATATTAATAACAGTAAATAGATGTTAAGTATTTTACTTATACAGTTTAACACTATAGTAGAAAGATGAATCAGAAAGATAAAGTTTCTGGAATTAAAATTCAATTTGTTACTACCAGTGCTCAGATGTTCTTTTCCAACCTACTATTTATTTCATTACATAAATATCAAAGAAGTTATTAATTTTTACTTGATGAAAGAGACATTACATCAGAAGAACTTAAATAACTGAGAAGATTTTATTTCAAAGTGTTTTAAAAAATAACATTGAAGAGATATTCTTCATAAGTGCAGTAAGGAATAACAAATTAAACCTTTTCTTAATCTTTTTAAGCAACATTTTAAAATAAATTATTTAATTTTTGTTTAATATCATGATATGTTTTAGCATTTTCATTTTATTTTTGCCATTGTTAGTGATTGAGTGATTTGCTAAAATCTGAAAAAAAAAATTAATCTGGAAAACCTACAGATAGTAGACTTCTGAAAATACATTCTCCAAGTTCTATACTGCAGCAATACTTTCGAACCTGCATTATTTTATCTGAAGTCTCTAAAATTAGCTTACACCAGAACATCCTGAAAATATAGTAGCATATACTTTCAGTTTTTTAAACATGATAACTGTATGAGTAACATCTTAACTTTAAATACTATAAATATTTCATTCACCTCACAATCATTTGTATCATAGTGAATGTTTTCCATGGCTTTTAATGAGAACTCCTTTGAAATCTTGATTGGTTATTTGCATTATAATTTGTGTAGAATTGTCATTATATATAATGTTTAAGTTACAGTCTGTGATGTCTATAAAATATTATCATCCAAGGCTACTCACTGATGAAGGCCACAAGCCAGAAACTAGTCTGGGGATATTGCATGAGTAGGCACTAGATGGGGATTTTATGCACTAGCTTTCTGACATCCATTGATTACTCTAACTTGCTGTGTGTGGTAATATGTATAGTGAGTTTTGTCTGTTTTAATATCATATGAATAGCATTCTGCTTATTTATAAATTTTTCAATATTTATATAGAAGTATTTTGCCATTGTTTTCTTTTACACAGATTGAAAAAGTACTATTTTCATCATATCATTTTAGATTATAATCCCAAATATAGATAGTAGCAATAAGATATAGAGAAAGCATAAACCAAAAAAAATAACATAACAAAAATGGAAGATAAATGGTACTGTTAAATATATTTCTAATACAATAATGTTCCAAATGAATATTATATATAGTAATCTTAAAGTCTTCACCTATTAGGGTTTTTTTTTTTGGGTTTTGTTACATGTGGAAGTTATACATATGTGATTTGAAGATTGCTAATAATTTAAGTTTTCTTAAAAAGAATATATAATGTATTGGTTTACATTTAAATAAAATTACTTTAAAACATTATATTTGAAATATAGGTATTCTTCATATATCTAGAGCTTAATTGTAAATATAGGGATTTGAACTCAGACTTTCAAGCACCCTTCAACTATCCACACTATCTCATACCACTGATTATATATATATGTGTGTGTAGGAGGTCATAATCTGGGGCCAACTGATGAGTTCTCGTTCAGCTCTAAATACATATATTGGTGATTATTTATCTTTTCTATACGTGTGTGGTCATGTGTATTAGTAGTATGAGATAATGTGGATAGCTGAAGGGTGCTTATAAGTCTAAGTTCAAATCCCCTATATTTAAAACAATATATTTATACTTGAATAATTTATTTAGCAAAAGAAAAAAATACTTCCTTACATTCAGTATTTTATTTTTGGAAATCATTTCACAAGTTAAGTGTAATTGTTTGCTATACATTTACTTAAATACTAACTTTTCAAAAGCATTTTTGTTTCAAAATAGGCATTACATTGTTTTGTTGAGATCATAAAACCCAACTTGACAGAATCATAATTATACTAATAATATATAAGCATTTAAAATCTCACTTATTCTAAAAGAAAGAAGCCTTTAAAACACCCACATATATTTTGGGAAGTTTCACAAAACTGTTTTTAAAACTTACTATAAAAAGACTTGCAACAACAACTAATAAATTTATTTTTTTCTATATATGTGAACACTATTAAATATTATGCTTTGAATATTTAAAAAATAATTAATTGCAATTTTTTCAATATATTATTTAGCACAATTCAACTTGACAATGTTTAATCAACATATGTTATATATTTGTGCATTTGTATTATTTTAATCTGATTTTTCTTATGAGTTAAGTAGAAACTGAAGGTACATAAAAGTTGACAATATCCATGTTATAAGACATGTTTATAATCAGAATTATGAATCTTTATTAGATTTGTTTAACAAGAATAAATATTAGGTATACATAAATTGGTTTAGTCATGAGGGTATGATTCCACTGCAGAAAATAAATATGCTGAAGCTTGCAAATTATTTTTGCATGGTAAAGGTATTAAGAATAATCATTAAAGAATTTAATTATATAATAATTAAACTTGTTTTCTGAAAATAGTCTGAGATTGCTGAGCAAATGATTATCATTGGTCATTATTTGTCAGTGTTTTCAATGTTTTTAACATTATTTATTTTAGCTACTCAGTTGTAAAGTTGTGTCATAATTTTTTAAAACCTGCAATAGCTACAACATGGTTTAGTCATGTAAATGCTAAAAACAGTATGACATACTGCTCATAAGAAGAAGAATTGTTTTATATACATGTTTAAAATTCAATTTATTTAAATATAAGCATTCCTTGACTCATGTTCAGAAGATCCCAGGTAAACCCTAAAAAAGGAATTGAAAAAGTTCAGCTTCCTTGAAATGAAAAAATACCTCTGAATTATTTATAATTATTAGACAGGTGTAAATATATTTGGAACTATTTGCATCATCTAATATTAGAAAATTCAAACCTTGTTTAAACTTTTCAAATACATTTAGTTATTAGTAATAGCACACAGATTAGTATGCAACACAATGTTTTGAGAGATGTTATTCTCCTCTCTTTTTAAGGTGTTTACTGGTCTAACCAGTGACAGTATTACTAAGGGCATCAAACATGGGAAATTTTATATTTTGGAAACAATTAACTAACCTTTTCTATAAAAAAAAAATGTAGACATCAAGAGGAGTCTTATATATAAGTATGTGAAATTTCTACTGACCAATATGTCTCAGGTTCAATTTCATTGCAGGTATTGCAATAGGTTATATTCTCAGCATTGAAAGAAGTCAGGAGAATAATTCCAACTCCAAATATTGTGTTATATACAAATGTGCATGCTATTACTAATAGCTGAATGACTTTGAAAAGTTTAAATAATTTGTATTTTTGAAAATAATTTTTTAACTACATTTAACAATATTAGATGATGATAACAGTCCAATATATAATTACAACTACAATATTATTATCGCAAACTTTCAGAAAAACACATTTATTGGACCATTATTTTTAAAATGCCAAAGACATTTTGAAGTAGAAATATTAATGATACAAATCATTAAAAGCCAATGCAAAAGTTAAATACAATGAAGATAAATTAGTTTTGTTTAAAAAGATAGAAAATGTATATAAAAAAGCCTGATATAAGTAAATTTATAATAGAATATTTTATTTTAGTAGTTTATACTTTATAATATTTTTAAAATAATATATATATATATATATTGAAGCTACATATATATGCATATTTATATACACTTCCTTCATGTTCATATGTTAAAAAGTACAAAGTATGAACAAAATTTCAATGTGGAAGTTTTAATAAATTTTTATAAATATAAATTAAATGTATATTTTAAATGCACAGATAATATATGCAGCATAATTAATTATAAAGTTATTTTGTGTTAAATGCAAAATATGTTCTAATATTTAAAAAATTAATTGGTTCTAAATTTATCTTAAAAGTAATTTAAAAGAAGAATGTGTTTTTTTTTAATAATAAAAAAAGATGGAAATGACATTATAAAAAGCAATTCAAATGCTTGTAAACAGTTTATTAGATTAAAATTTAAGAGATGATTAAAATAATTTAATTAAAATGAGCTTGAAAATAGGGTCCTGAACAAATAAATGAGGAACTCGGTGAAAGTAATAGAGTTATTTGCACCCAATGAGTCAAACAACAAGAGATTGATTCAAATTTTACTAATAATATAGCTTTAAATCATATAAATAGTGCTGTAAATCATGTTGGGTTTTATTCTGCATTCATTATTAGTATTCTGTCTTTATTCTGTCAGTGATTATCATTCTGCTATTATTATTCTGCTTTAATTAATTTTTATCTGCTAGTTCAAGAAAATCTATCATGCAAGAGTAGAGAAACCATTATCTGCTTCACTCTGTCAAGCTAGCAGAGGAAAGACTAAAAATCCATCACTAAGTCATGTCAAAGATGCAATCAACAGCAGAAAAAAATGTCCCAATAGGTGTCTGCTATGTATCCATCTTAGAAAAGAAAAAAGCCTATGTTCAATACTACAGGCAGAACCAACTGCTAAACCAAGACTTAACTGATTCATGCTCATCTAAAATATAGTGGTTTAAAACTTCATCCACTATTGCTATGGTCTTAAGAATCAAATCCATCATTACCTAAAGAGACTGAACTTGAACAAAAAGTGGTAAGCTGAAAGAATAAGTGTAACTTTTAAACTAGTACTTGATTATTGTCTCTGATTTAATGAAATATGTTAATGAATAGTTATTTACTTAATCTGTATACATGCAGGTATGTCATGAAATTGTAGTTTATTCTACAATTTAACCAACACTAATTGTAATTAGTTTATAAAAGACAGCTTGTAATTTCACTATCTTGCCATGCTATTTAAAAGTTCTATATTAGTTAAACCATTATTTCCACTTTATTTCATTAATAAATGTATGGAGGGCATTTGTGCTGTATAGGAAAGATTGAGATTCTGTTAAATAAATGTCAGTTTTAGCTAACTAATCATGTATTTGAATTATTATTATTGATAAGAATATGTGACTGGTATCTCTCATTTCAGGTTATGAGTTACATCTGATTCTCATTTTTATGTAATGCATTAATTAAATGATTCCAATATCATTTGCGAATGGTGAACTCTTACAATCATTATTTTGTTTAAACAGTGATATGTACTAATGATAAAGTCCTACCATAAACCATCCATTTTTTCATACGTTATGTAGTGATACACATGTGACTGCCAGTCACTGTATGCTATATATCCATAGAAGGTTAATTCCTACCATAGACATAATTTTTCCATGTATGTATTCTTATATAACTATTGTAATATAGATGTGAATCCCTATATTTTACAATTATATTTTATTACTTATTGTGTAGTAATTGATCAAAACAGTAGAGTAGTAAGATTAGCCTTAGTTTATAAACTTGTATCAGTTAGCATCAGCAGTAATATGCAGTAGATTGGAATACATTCAAACAATTAATGTTAATTGTATTCTAAAAAAATATCAATTGTTTTAAATCTTTATACCACCATATACTATACCTTTGTATAATTAAAGTTAAATTAATCTAATACAATTTGGAAAGATTTATTTACCATAAGTGAATTTATAAATTAATTGACTAAAGTCATTCCAGTGCATGATTTGTGTGTATAGATGTGAATAAATAGTATTGCCCCATTATTTTTGGCAGCTCATCATCTTTATTTCAATCAACAACTTAGGTAAACAGTTAGAAGTCTCTTGTTTTCTTTTTGACTTTAGCAGATTGTAAAAGAAAAAGTTGATATTCTGTGACAGCAGAATGTGATTTAATGTGGATTGCCCTTGGGTTATTTGCTTGTGGGTTGGGCAATTCTGTCATTTACAATATTTTACCATTTGGAAATTAAAACAATTTGTTAGCAGTTAATTGTAATGAAGTCCAAACTTTTAATTGGAAATGAATCCTACTTTTATTACTTTTACAAATTTCTGCATTAATACTGTTTTGGCTATCTATTTAAACAATAGACTATGTTCCAACTTGGGAATTTATAGATGTTTGATCATTGGAAATAACAATTTATGGACCTTGAACTGAAGAGTTTGTTACTCTACTATTACATCAATTCATGCACAGTTCTGAACACATTGATAGGAAGTTATATATTTTTTATTTAATGACCTAAACCACATTCATAATAGATTTTTTAAAAATAACTATTAGTGATTAGAATCAACTATAACATCCAAATGTAAATAAATTGACTCAATGTAAAGTTTAAATTTGTTTTCATAAATTAATCATTTGTATTGAAAATTTAATTTGGTACTTGCATTTAATTTCCTTGCTCTCTTTGCCATAAGCTTGCCAGGTGTTTTTTAATTAATTATCCATTTTTAGGGATGTCAAAGTATTCATTTGTTTCTTCCTGTTGTATTTTGTAAAAATTGCACACAAGTTTATGCACTCCAGAAAAACTAGTATTTATTTGAGAGGTTGTTTTTAGATCACGCACTGATAACTGAGGAATTTAATTAAGGCATTTACGTAATGGCAAATGATAATTCCAAGAAATATTTGCTGATTGCAAATATTTCTAGATAAGAGACCTTATGTTATTGGACAATGTAATTAATTATTGCAGTTATCAGAAAGCTATAAAAAGACTGGGTAACAACTACATCAGGCAGTATTTGAGTGCATCTCCAGCAAACATCTGTTCAATTCCAATAAGAGAGATCTCATGTCAGTGCTTTGGTAAATGTCCAGCACTCAGTGGAAATGTAGTCCATGGGCATAGCTGAAAGATCCCACAGAGATGGGGAGACCATAGCCTGAGGAAACCACCTGGATAGCAGCTGAATAAAGAGTTGAGTTTCCAGCAGTTTTCAAGTGAAGTATCTGATAGACTGTTGCAGAGATAGAAGCTATAAGGAGCTTAAGCCCAGTTGCAGTGCTATACTATGAAGCATTCATGTACAACTAAACTGCACTGGGGCCAAGGTGTGTGTAAATCTTGCCCATTGTGAACTGTTTTTGTAGCAGCCAGCCTGAATGTACATCGATGGAATTGAACATTAGCAAACTGTAGAAATAGAGTTCTTGCAAACTAATTGCTATTCTAATTATTTAAAAACATTGTGTCCTAATGTATATAGTAATATTTGCAGACACATCAATGGCGCAGTCACATTTGGAACCTGTGAGTAGCGAATAAATTTTGCATTACAACAAGTTTGAAAAACCGAAAATGGAAATCCCAGTTAGTAAAACGTTAATAATGGAAGTGAACAGCTGAAGTATTCACTGCAAGTCTACATAATATTACAATGGTGAAAGTTTGGAAATAAAATGCTTGTACAGTCACCATCAGAAGCTGAGTCTCACCATGCTTGCACAGTTACCATTGAACATGTAACTGGGAAAGAAGTTCAGCAGCAGTTTTGAATCGAACATTTCTGAGTGAAATAATAAAAATATGTTTTTTCCAAGTATGAATAGAAAAGACAAAACACCAAGGAATTGCAACAAGAGTTTTTCTGGAGTTGGGGAAGGTGTTGTATTTTGTAAAAATTGCATACAAGTTTATGCACTCCTAAAAAAACTAGTATTTATTCGAGAGGTTGTTTTTAGATCACGCACTGATAACTGAAGAATTTAATTAAGGCATTAACGTAATGGTGAATGATAATTCCAAGAAATATTTGCTGATTACAAATATTTCTAGATAAGAGACCTTACCCTTATTGGACAATGTAATTAATTGTTGCTGTTATCAGAAAGCTATAAAAAGACTGGGTAACAACTACGTCAGGCAGTATTTGAGTGCAACTCCAGTAGATGTCTTCCAGTAAGAGAGATCTTGCATCAAGTGCTTTGGTAAATATCCAGTGCTCAGTGGAAATGTAGTCCATGGGCATAGCTGAAAGAGCCAACAGAGATGGGGAGACCATAGCCTGAGGAAACTATCTGGATAGCAGCTGAATAAAGAGTTGAGTTTCCAGCAGTTTTCAAGTGAAGTATCTGATAGACTGTTGCAGAGATGAAAGCTGTAAGGAGCTTACGGCCAATTGCAGTGCTATACTATGAAGCATTCATGTGCAGCTAAATTGGACTGGGGCCAAGGTGTTGTAAATCTTGCCCATTGTGAACCGTTTTTATAGCAGCCAGCCTGAATGTACATTGAGGAAATTGAAAATTAGCGAACTGTAGAAATAGAGTGGTTGCAGAATATTTGCTATTCCAATTATTTAAAAACATTGTGTCTTAATGTATATAGTCATACTTGTAGACACATTACTTTTCAAAATTATTTTATTTTATTTATTTTATTGATAAGTTTAAAAAATATTAATAAATCAAATATAAATGCATGTTAGCTTAATTTTTTTATTTTTATAAATGCCTTTCACATTATTTTTTTATGTTTATTATAAAGTACAACAGTTAACATATTACAAATATTGTCATGATTTTTTATTTTTGCTGTAGCACTTTCTTTTAAAGTGTTGTTCAATTATTTTCCCTAACCTTTTGCAAAAATGATTAAAATTTGAATCTACCAATGATAGAAGATGCAGTGGAGTATTTTCAAAATTATGGTATAGTGACTGTGTGAATAGTGTGTGTTAATGGGCATAACATGAAACTTTATGTACGAATGGAAATAATAAGCAGTGTAATCTCAAAACATATTCAAAGTGAATATTCTTTCATCATGTTTTTTATTTTGTTTATTATAGTTATATTAAATTTTATTTAATTACAATCATTTGAGGTTTTGTATAATTTATTGTGTTTTTATAATCATGTTTAAAAAAAAATATTAACAAAATATTTAATATGATATAGTGTTTAAAACACGAGACTCCTGATGTCTGACAGGCTTCCAGCAAAGAAAGCGAAGGGATTATATATAAACATTTTCTACGATAAAAAAATTCTGATTAATACTTTCTTTTTTATACTGAACACATTTTAGTATTCAGATTTGTTTCATGGATTAAGTATTGGATGTTGTTTAAAAAATATGAATGTTAAAATTTGAAGATAGAAACTTTAGATTTTTAATGACTATCTTGCAAACATCTCTAGACCAAGTGGTCTTCAACCGTTGGTCCGCGAACCGGTGCCAGGCCACAGAAGTTTTTTTTTACTGTTCGCGCGGTAGACTGGCAAGAAAGTTAGTAATAACAGAATAATAAGAATATATACATATATATATAACCTCATCTAAGGCTAAGCAGTTTACATCTTTAAGAAAATTTATCTATAGACTTCTGCCGGTCTGAGAAACCTTATCCTTATTTTTGCTGGTCCGCGATACCTTATCCTTATTTTTACCGATCCGCAGGTGTGAAAAGATTGAAGACCACTGCTCTAGACCATCAGTTTATTTTTGAATGAAAAATAACATTTGAAAAACATATTAAAATAAATATTATCTTCAGATACAAAACTTAACATAGATATACAAAAAAAAAAATACTTATGTGACTAAATCATAAAATCATGTGACATTTGAACACTCACGTGACCGATCGAGACCCACAATTCCATTCAATTATGATCTGTTGAGTTTTTGATTTAACCTAGTTCAAAATTGATACAGAAACCATTAACTCCTAGAATGCCATTTTCTCATTGTGATAATTGGTCCAGGTCAAAGAGCATGATATTATATATATATTTAATTATATATTTATTTTCAAATAATACCTCTGAACTGATACAACTTTTTTTCAAGAAATCAAGTATATCTTTTTTTTTTAAAAAAAAAACTATATTTATCTAATTTGTACATCAGTATGAACACTGACTTTTTTTTATAACTATCTTAAAGAGAAATTTGTAAAGCTTATATTTTTTTAAATGTCTCTAATGTATCTGGGACCTAACAACACTTTCCTTGTAATTTAGAAATTCAACAACTTTTAGAAATTGTGTTATTGGGTTGAGTTAGCATCTAAAAGTAGTTGTCTATTGAATGTAAGCTTATTTTTAGTTAGTATGCAAATTTTTTAGATCAATCAATTTCTTTTTTTTTTTTTTTGTAGAGGCTTTGAAAATGTCTATCAGTAAACAAACAATTCTCTCTTTCTCGCTCTTTTACAACAGAATTGGATTACAAGTTTTGAGTTCATCTATTCCTCATTAATAGTCAAAGGGGAAATGACCAATCAATACAAAATGGAAAAGAAAACTCTTAGAAATAAAAGATGTGATTTTAACTCGAATACAAATTATTTTTTATATGAATGCGAAAAATCAGTTAATTGCCCGAACGCATAAAAAATAGCACAAATCTTTTTATACCTTATTTAAAAATATAACTTGTTTCGAATAAAAATAAAACTAACTATAGTAAGTATTAAACGATAATAACAACAATAAGTTTTAAAAATATATAAAAATAATAAGGTATAATTTACTTGATTATGATCACATTTTTTTTTAATATGACACGCCAAGTTTTAAATCCATAAATTTATATGAGGCTATTCACTGCTGATTACGTCAATAAATACTATGGAAACATCTGAAATATCTTACTAAATAAATCTATGTTAAAGAAAGATAAATAAAATATTGTAATTCATCCAATTGGTTTGCTAAATATTTTTTTAAAATTGGTATTTTAATATTAATAAACTACAAAGAGAAATAAAATATTAAAGCAATTTATAGTTCAACCATACAGCAGTTACAACATCTGACTTCATGCCCATAATATGAAAGTCAAATAATTTTTTTTAAGATCACAGTCATGGTTATAATTTTTAATGACAACAAAGCTATACAACAAATTTTGGTCAGCAATATCAATGATCAAATATGAGTCATGCCCCATCAATGCAATACCAAGATGAGCTCAGTCATATGTATGTGAACTCTACCATACTATCTAAAGACTACCAATTAGTGGATTGATCACACCATCTACCTCAACAATAAAAGCTAACAAATTTAATCATGAGCTGAATGACTTAACTTATAAGAAAGTGACGGACAGATCTCGGGATGCTTGGGCTCGGACTGACGGATTGGGGGTGAATCAATGACCTTGTCAGTGTTCTCCCAGCCCACTTAGCCTCTGCTTCACAGCTTGACTTTAAACCTATACTCATTATAAATTTGGACATGAATTTCAATGCTCAATGAGGCATACATAATTGTTCAACTGGGACAAAGTATGGACCAATGTAGAATACTACTGAAGCGTTGATCCAACATTCATGTATATATCCACTTCTCATTTAGCTATGGACATTGCTTGGTATTCATGTAATCATCATTGTATAAAATTTGTATAAATCATTTAAATAAATCGTTATTTAAAAAAAAAAAAATAGTATCCAATTATTGCTTTCTAAATGGCAACATTATATGTCAAATGACTACTGATGTTCAGACTGAATGTAAAACAAATAATATGACTTCATTACAATGTGGTATCACAAATAATTGACATCATACCATTTATAACTTTCTTAAACACTTTAATAATAATAATTTGTATATCAAAATTTTATTTTTACAGTTTTGACTATCCTGCAATCATCATCAGAGCTACAATATTCAAATATATAATTATACAATTAATACAGTTTATACATATAATGTAGCTCTAATGATGACTGCAGGACAGTCAAAACTGTAAGAATAAAGTTTTGATATAAAAAATAATATAGTATTGTAAATTGTATGTGTTAAAATAGAAATCAATACATAAGAAAAGGAAGAAGCAGAAGAAAATAATTGAAATCTAATACTCCTAAGTGCAGTAAGCTCATGAATTACTTTTCCCTTTTTATACTTATTAATGTTTATATTAGTATTTTTGTTTATACTTTGAAAACTTGAAAAAATATTTTTTTTATAAAAGACAATGTATATGATAACAACCAACCCTTAAGCTATCAACAATCTCAACATGTAGTCAAGGCAACTTCCTTTAACAATAAAAATGATACCACCTTTATTTATGATCTGATACGTTTATATAGACATTAAAGATTGTAATTATAAATTTATTTAAATGCACATTGATTACGTAAGTAATATTCATTAAGGCTGTAGCCTCAAGCACGTGCATATAAAATGCGATAGTAGGGACCTCTACAGGTCTTAAACCACAAGCTTACTCTTTGGAAGAAAAGAGGGGAACCCTTCTTTACTTCAACCTACTTTCTATTTAAATAGGTGAAGCTGAAGTGGTTTGATCTGAGAGCATGAAGTTTCTCAATACTTCACTAATTAAGTCCACATTTCTTATTACACATTAATACTCATGAAATCTTTCGATTTACTACGAGTCAATGGAAAGATTTTATAGTGAGAAATCTTGTGGTTTAAGACCTGTAGAGGTCCCTACTATCACATTTTTATACACACATGCTTGAGGCTACAGCCTTAATGAATATTACAGACATTAAAGATTGCAACTTGACAAAGAACTGTGAGATTAATATTGCAAAAAAGTTTAAACAAACCTCATTAATCAGGTAAATATAACCTGCTTTCAAAGCTTGATTGTTATCATCTATGTTTATAAATCCATTAAAGCCTTGAGTGTCTTAGTAAATATATACATTATATGAAATTTGAAACTTATAAATGATTATTTATTAGACTGCTTTCAGAATCTGGAAGTTATAATTGACTATTTATTAGTCTGCTTTAATAACAGCGTATAGTTTTCTTTCTCAGATTAATGAAGTTTGTTTAAATTTCTTTGCATTATTAATCTTGAGTATCTGTATAAACATATTATACTATAGATAAAGGTGGTATCACCTTTGTTGTTTAAGAAGGTTGCCTTAGTTATAGGTAGAGAATTTTGATAGCTTACAGGTTGATTGTTATCATATTTTTAATATATATAATTATGAGCTGGCATACGTATTTTGATGAAACCAAACATTTGAAAGACTAAATTCATGCATATTAATTATATTCTTTTGTCAAATAATAACCTATTTTAAAATGTGTCTCAAATGGTAATACAACTAATTGTTGTCTTTTCCTTTATCAAGAAGTCTTGGAATTTAAGGTAAGAACCAATGCACTTATACATGGAACATTTTAGAACTTCATTTTATCATTCAAACTAAAAGCTTGAAATTTAAAATATCTTAATATTTGAAAGAAATCAATCTGCTTAAATATTAATATAGATTGAACCATACATCAGTAAGTACATATTTTAATAACCTTAGTTATTATCCTAACTATAGTCATTTTTTTACACTGGCCAAAAATGTTAATAATAACAAATTACCTCATTTTCTACTTTATGTATTATGTGATAAAACATATGTTCTTTTTCTATCAGTAGTAAGACTGAGTAAACAATGAGTAATGATTAGTAGAATATTTAAATTTCCATCCTAGATTGTACTCTTGCTTTTATTTTTATTCCTGAGGCATGAAATCCAAAACTGGAAGTAATTAATTTATTCATCTAGAAACTCATTTAACTTCATTTTAGTATTCAAATTATAAGTTTGAAATTCAGAATATCTTAAATTTTGAATGCAAGCCAATTTGCTTACATAGTTATCTGTTT
Organism: Epiperipatus broadwayi; assembly: GCA_028023455.1. Classification (NCBI taxonomy): domain Eukaryota; kingdom Metazoa; phylum Onychophora; class Udeonychophora; order Euonychophora; family Peripatidae; genus Epiperipatus; species Epiperipatus broadwayi. The sequence goes on from JAQFVV010012396.1 coordinate 20,709,382, forward strand.
ATTTTAATAAATTCTATTGTTTTCTCATTGTATTACATTTTTCTCCTACATAGTAATCTTAATAATAATAATAATAATGATGATGATGATAATAATAATGATGATGATGATAATAATAGTAATAGTAGTAGTAATAAATGAATTTTGATAAACAACATATCACAGCCACCATTTGCATAAAACCATTCGAGTTCTTCTACCGTCATATTCCTTAGACTTCTTTTATTCTCTGAAACATATATTACATTGTGGAAATTAAAATAAGAAGAACTTGATCAGTGTCCAAAAGTACCTCATCTTTATACATATAATATCATTTAATATCCATCACCTCACAAGCAGTTCACCTTTATCTTCCTGACTTTTGGTATTGCTAGATAAATTACACACAGGGATTACACTAATAAAGCCTGGGCATCATATTCACCAATAGTTACACATATTTTCCCAGGCTTATCATAAAAACCATCAATAAACTTAAAGAATATTTTGCCATTAAGAAAAGAAGGATTTGTCTTACTCATCAGTACACGTGGACCCAAGGATAAATTTACTGAGTCCTGGACCAACCATCCTCACAAAAAGTTGTTATGGCATTCCAAGTTGATGGTAATGTGTGTGCAGGCTATAACATCATTAATCCTATATACTAATATTTCCAGCAGAGGTTACAAATCCACAATGAATTCATACCACCTTCAAACTTTTTGTATCACCTGATACTAGTATCCCATTCCCAACCATAAAATTTGCTGACAAGCTTGCCACCATAAATAACTCATGTGATCCAGGTTTCATGAGAATCCTGCTTTTATTTTTTCCAACCTTAGGCACATTACTACCTTATACCTCTGTGACCTGGAAAATTATCTGTCCCAAAGGTTATATGACATCCAATGTCTATATCGAATCACAGTTATATTATTTACCAAAACCAAACTTAACCTCTACTCTTACCAACCTTCATCCAATTTACATGGGGCCATTGTGAATTAAGATACTGGAAAAAGTTATAAAAGATCATCTAGAGCCACCCATACTCACCCTAATTTCCAATACACAGTTAACAAAAAGGCTCTTGTGCTAGACAGACTGCTCTGATGTTTAAAGTGTTTAATATGCTCTGATTACAGTTCAGCTAGATATAGTCTGCATTTGACTGTCTTTATTCCCATTCTGATTGATATGCTAATTAACACTACCATTCCAAGTACTCTGCTTTACTTAATTACCAACTTACTGCTGACCAGAGAGATACATATCACTCACAATGGGAAATGTTCACCATCATTCATCTTTATGCAATCCATCTCCCAAAGCTCACCACCTCTTAGTAAGCTGCTCATTTTCTATATAAATGCCCTATTAAATAATATACAACAGACATTTTCAGGCATCCAAATTATACATATTCATCAATACAATACATGCATAGCATACATGGATTTCACTGTCTTTCTGCATCTCATAAGCATCTCCCCATATTGCAAAACATCATTAATATACTGCCATGTATAAACTTACATTTAACATTAGTAAAACAGAAGCATGGATTATATACACCAACAAACCATACACTCAAATATTTGAGTGAACGACAATTTTTTACTTATGATGAAGAACACCTTACAAAACATGCTTAAATAAAATGCCACATGAATTATGAACTCTCTTTCCAAAGCTTATCTTTCCTTTTATGCTAAAATTCACCTATTTAATATACTCATAATGAATAAGATTATATATTTGACTATTGTTAAATTTTCAAAATCATTTAATTTTGACATCTCTCTCTGCAACAAGCTATTATGGGGCAGGAAGACAATTTCAATCACTGCTAAAAGACTTAGTTGCCCACCCATTAATAATAGTCCAGACCTCCACAGTACCCAGGTGTTCTATATCCAAAAAGTTATAATTCAATTGCATCAATTGCTCAAAAGTTCCCAGCATTCTGATTGTTGTTACAAATAATCCCCACTGATATATCTCCATCTCTATCAGCTTCATTTCTCACCACACTTTATCAATTGATCCTAACAGCATTCAACCCAACAACATCCTCCATGACTAACAAATACACATACTGGTAAACTTTTGCCACATTATATTCAGAAGCCAACAAAAATTTTCCTCTCCCATGTTTGGTATCAATAACTGCCAGATACTCCACTCCTTCAAAAGATAGTCCTTGGAGTCAAAATTTTTCTATTTTGTATTTTATCTTAAGCTACATGCATTTCCAGCATCCCACTTTCTTCAGTATTGCCATCAATGTAAAAATCTAAATCATTCTGCATCTATGTCGTGGGTCAGAGGAAACTCAACAACATCTCTTCCATCAATGTCAAGCCCTCAGCCAAATCAGGACTATCATGGTAAATACATACTGATGTCCAGTCACATCTACATAACAGTTAATTAAATCCTATCACAAAATACACTTCCCACAGCATGTACAACAACTTTCATTCTGTATGCCTTTTGGTGAACTCATAGCATCTTCACCATTGGCAACAAACATCAGAAGACCCACAGCTACATTAACAAATAAGCTCCAACAAATCAATGTCCAGGATAACAACACTGCACCCCCAGATATTTTTGCTGCTGTGTGGTCACTACTAAAATAACTATGCTATCTATAAAAAATCTATTCCAACAATAATTACATTGAATATAATTCAAAGGTATCATTCATTACTCTCACTATAACTCACCTTCTCTAACTTCCTTCAACATCAACCACCACCAGACTACCAAATTTACTCCCCCATCTATCACAATTCATCAGTTGTCACAATATGTAATTCTATTCTGAATTGATTTTGTTGTTTGTATAGCTTCCATCACTTGATTTTATACCACATGCTTTATAAGTTATCTCCCTATTGTATTCTAAGATAAATAATTAAAATAATAATAATCAAGATTGATTTGGTGACTGTAAATAACTTCTAATATGATGCCAGATTTTATAATCTTAGGTCATATCTACCTATCTATAATGTTGAGTTTTATATTGAAGGGTTTTTCAAGACTTAATGATTAAACTTGATATTTATTTCTGTATCCAAAACTATTAGTAGGTTTGTAAAAAAATATATCTTGAAACCTGATTAATATAACCCTTACAATTAATCTATATAAAAATCTATACAACATGATTGCATCTGTAACTCTTACAATCAAAGTTATGTAATGCAATGTAATTCAAAGAATTAATAAAGATTATTATTGATGAAACATAATAATAATAGTAGTAGTAGTAGTAGTAGTAGTAGTAGTAGTAGTAGCAGTAGCAGTAGTAGTAGTAGTAGTAGTAGTAGTAATAATAATAATAATAATAATAATAATAATAATAATAATCATCATCATCAGTTGATTCTTTACTTACATAATCACCTCTCAAGATTTTAGCATAAATGGTAAATTGTAATTAAAGGTCATAACTAGAAAAATAACTGTATTACTTTCAGCTTTATTTACCAGATCTTACTAATGAAAGTAAAAAAAAAACACCAATTACTCAAGCTTACTATATATAACAAAAGAAAGCAATATTTATTTTATCACTTATTGGGTAAACTAAAATTCAAGTGACTTGTTATTATTTTAAAAATCACAGATAACATTTACATTGGAATTCTGTTATCTGACAATATCAGTTCTTTGTCTCATTTTTATATTGTAAATAATTATTTTGCATATAATTAACAAAAATGTATATTTAAAATTTTTTATATTGATTTTAATGGGATTTATTTGATATTTTGAGAAAAATAAACTCATACTACTTAGACTATTTACAAATTACATTTAAGAAGGTAAAGATTTCTGAATAAATTTTCAGTTGGGGAAAGTACCAAAAAGCTCAGGTGAAAACTGAATTACTGAACTTGTGGACCTAGTGAACATCTAATAATTTATATATACACTAAATTAAAGTACATTAACAAAAACAATAAAATTGGCTTATTAAATTTAAATAAAAATTAGATAAAAAGAATAAAAAATAATCTTTTTAAACAGACAAAATTAGATGTGCAACTGGTTACATTACATAAAACTAAATGAAATTTTGTTGACCAAATGCATATCTACTTAATTAAAACATATCGATCTAATTAATTAATAAAAGTAAGATTATGGAATTACCTTTTAATAAAACAACATTAGTTTTAAATTTTAAATCACTGAGAATTATATTGGGTATCTTCAATGATAACCATTAATTTTCATTTATTAATGCTTTGAGGAATTGCCTAGCTACATCAAACATTAACCAAGAGAAATATAGACTTAATGAGTAAGAAAGAAACATGCAATATTGATAAAAATTTATTATGATGAAAAAACATTAATGTACCATGTAGAAAGTTATAAAAGGTTTTATATGATAGATGACTTCTAACTGTTTTAAATCTGGTTTAAAGAATTTTGTAAGTTTAATCACCATTTGAAACATATAACCTAATAATATATACTTTAAATGGGAATAATTGATATTACATATTTAGTGCAACCTTTTTAATAACTCATTATAATTAATTTTTTAAATAATTTTTTAACATATTCATAAATCTTTTTTAAATTTATATTTCATATTTTCCCCTTAATTGTATTTTTTAATAACAACAACTAAACCAATTTTTGTGTTATCTTTGCTTATATATAATTTAAAATAATTAAACTTAAAAATAAAATTAAATTTCACAAATAAAAAAAAATAGAACCAAGTAAGAAAACAAAATATTGAATTTATATTTAAAATGTATTTAATGGATAAAAAGTATATTACACATCAAATCTATATATTTTAGAGATATTTTATTAAACATAAGTTAAATTACTAAAAAAATAATTACAAAATTAAAAATCAACTTTTAATTACTAAAAATAATAAATAATAAATAAAAGTTTTGACAATAGGCATATCCTGTTAATGGCAAAAAAAGTTTCAGGAAATTTAAAAAAAACAACAAAACAAATGTAGTCAAATAAAAGTTGAATGTAAATACTAAATACTTATCAAGAAATAAATACTTAATAATTTTATAAAAAAGTTAGTAATAAACAAGTAGATAAATTAATTGTTATAATTTTATGTCATAACAAAAGCATATGTTGTGCAAATTTTTATAGTTCTTTTCTTGAATCATTAATGCTTCCTGACTGCAAGATCTTTACTTAGAAGTAAATTATTAATCTATTGATCATATTTTAATTATCAAAATTATGAAAATATTTTATTTTTATTTAAAGTTCTTGCTTTCAAGCAATCACAATGATTTCCTGCTATTATGTAATACATTATGATTACAGTAATAACAAAACTATATGTGAACACTATACAAAAGATTAAAACAAATAAAAGTGACAGAGGATGGTGTTAATTTCTGTGAAAATGGATGGTCATAATATGATAAAAATGAAATAAGGAATGTGCTCATAAAGTTGAAAATATCTCTGTAGCACAATGATAATTGATTCTTTTACAAAGTGTTAATAGTGGATAGGCTTTATTAACAGAGTTTATGCACTTAAGTCATTAAGTTATTACAGAAGTACATAAAAATATGGAAATTTAAAAGAAAATTTGTTTGATGTAATATACATTTCTCTATTCTAGAGTCATCTAAAATATTTATTACTATAAATATTTAAGACTGCATGTATAAAATATAGAAGCACTACAAAATTTGTTGCGTATGTTTTAGTGCTATAATATAATGATACTTTTAAGAATAATAGTTTCTGGATTGATTCAACATGAAAACAGTAAATAAAAAACAGTTTGTCAATTAAATAAAGCAATTGTACTTAACCTTTCACTAGAGTTCTTAAACATCATATTATCTCTTAAAAAAAACAAAAAAAACATTTATACTAGAATTATTTTAATGATAGTAACCAATTATACTAAAAAAATTTACAATAAATTTAAACAAAATATTTAAAAAGTTTTGCATAATAAAAAGTCATCGGAAATAAACTTCCCCCCCCCCCCAGAAAACTGACACTTAAATTATTGATATTATGAAAACATTTAAAATTATATTTATTTATAAAAATAAGTGAGTAAAATAATTATTATATAGCCAACTGCAAAATACTGTTCTCCATAATAGTCTCTTACTGAGAAACAATGAAAAAGAAGATAATTACTTGCTATGCTTCCCAATTGCCAGGTGATAGAGATATAAATAACTGACTTTATTTTACTCTCTAAAAGTAGCCAAGAACCTATTTATCAATCAATATTCAATTGTAGTTTTGTTGATTATGATCTAGCTATTTGACATTACAAAGAAATCTACTGTTTATTGACTCGTGAGACTCTTTTTTTAAATCATTAAAATCCAATATTTTTTTAATTACCCATTCATAAATTCAGTCTTGTCTTAATTGGCTGTCAACATTATTTTTCCTCAATAAATTAACAAATTGAATTATGCATTTGTACATAGTCACAATCATTTAAAAGAAGAATATATATATATTAAAAATTATGACTTTTATTTTTTAAATATTTTTTTTTTTTTTTTTCTTACTGCTGACAAAAGGCTCTAATAGTTTCTTTTTTCTTACATTTTTATCAATAACATATATCTCTGGTAGACAATTTCTTTCCTTGCTGATGATATTTTTTCCCCTCATTTCCTTGCTTTTCTATCCTTTTTCCTGCTTCCACTTTTTAATCATTCTGCATACTTCGGGTGGACAATTTCTTCCCATGCTATCGATGATAAGATATTTTTTAACATTTCTTTTATTTCTTATTCTTTTTCCTGCTTCCACTTTTCAATCAATTTGCAATCCTAATATACTGATAGTGACTATATCACAGCAATTTCTTTCTTTGATGACTGTTGTCATATTTTGTTTTCATTCCAACTATTTCTAGGATTTCTTGATTTTTTTATTTTTTATTTTGATCTTCTTGATGTCATCACTAATCCATTTCTGTTTCTGATAATTTTTATTTACTTTCTTTTGTTATTATCCATATCCATCTTTCATGTAATAGCATATTCTGTACTAATATTACATATAAATCTTTTTATTATCATCATCATTACTCTATAAAATTGAAGTAATTAAATTCCATTGCTGAAGTTATTTTACCAATTCTTTTATCGATTTTTTTGATTTTTTTTAATAATTGATATCTATTTTAAAATAATCTTTTTTCCATCAAAAATAAATATATAATTTTTTTCTGCTATCAATTACTCAGACTTTTCAAAATTAATCCTTAATCCACACTAAGTGAGTCTATTCACAAGCTTTCTCATATTATATTTATATCCTCAATATCCAGTGCTATATATCAATCTGATCATTTGAAAATAATAAATTGAATATTTATCTATTATTACATAATCTTATAATAATTTTTCTACATCTTTATCCATTTTTTTCAAAATCATATTAATATAAATTTTAAGCACATTTAGTGACATCCTGAAGTATTTTTTTTGTCATAAATGTCTCAGAAAACTGCTGCGCAATCTCTCCATAATATCTATTTGTTAAAGTATTTCTCTATTTATATTATTTAAATTAATAGTCAATTTTTTAGTACTATATATAGCAGCATCCAAGAGATATAAATGTTCTCTAATTCAATAAAAAAATCATATTTATATACATATAGCTTCACTCTCAATATTAATTATCTAATTAAACATATGATCTACACATAACAATGTCATTGCAAAACTATATTTTTTCCAGTTCTTTCAATCATCTCTCTAAATGATTTTTTATTATTTATTTTAATATTTTTATTAAGTATTAGTAACATATATTATTATAGATCACACTTTTACTTCTGCCTTCTTTCTTAAAGATTGCTGATTGATATATGGAAGCAATTTTAAAGTTTATCAAAGATGTAATACAGAATAAACAAGTCTGAGAATATTAATAAGATAATTTATAAGTTAGATTATCAAAGAATCATTTAAATGAATTTGTAAATAAAGCCCACATTTTATTACACCAATACCAATTTACTTATCAGACAAAAAAATTTTATTGCCAAGATTATTTGTTGCTAATTTGGGGTAGTTTTGAGTACTTATACTGAAGCAGTCAGATCTGAGTTCGATCCTAGCTTCATGTTATTTACCCTAATACTAACCTTAAATTTCCGATGCAATGGGGCTTTATACGTTCAATCCACGCTAATTTCCATAATGAATAACTTATTTCAAATGCGTAGTAAAATTAATTAGTTTAGTTTAAATTTGATCAATTCTCTAAATAAATTCATGATAAAATATTCATGAATTTATATATATTAAATTGCGTGGATTGTGCGTATATATATTTGTAAATATTAAATATATATAATTGTTCGAAAGTTTCATTGCGTCAGGAATACTTGTTTTTTTCACCTTTAAATAATTTGTAAAGTTTCGTAGATTAAAAGCTACATTCCTTCGATAAGCTTTAAAATTCTTAAAAACAATAGTAAAGTTTTATGAATTAGAAAAAGATAAGGATTCATTTTTCTAATTAAATCATTTTCAAATCTTAAGAATTCATTTTCAATTAGAGAAGGAATTCAAGCTAATTAGTTTGAAAGCCTTATCGAAGGAATGTATTTGAAAACAACTAATTATAAAAAAACACATTGATAATAAAATGAGCGCTAGCCTTAAGGCATCTGGACAATATATATAGCCCTGAAAAGTCAGGAGGAAAAAAAAGCTAGCTTTGTTGTAGAGTAGTGCAGTGAACTCTGTGCGTATAAAAATTGTATTTCATCATGATAGAGGGCTAGAACATCAGGAATCTGGCTATGGTCCCTAAAGTCCCGAGAAATCTTCAATGGAGCTGCTGAACCTTTTTCCGGAGTGATTATTCTGCTAAAATTATGAAAGCTACTAAAATACTGTTCCAGTAGTCAACCAATGATGCCTACATTTTCAACAACTTGGAGATGTAACTTAAGGACCAGCGGAAGGGGTAATATATTTCTATAATGAACGTTAAACTTTCTGGCCAGTTCGAACTTTATTTTACACTCCTCCTATTTAAGAGCTCTTTATTATTTAATGTAAAAATCTTTATAAAATGCTACTATAAATTTATATTGTAATTCTTTCAATCTCTAGTCTTTAAACTTTTTCTTTTCTTACCTGGCGGTTCGTTTAACATATTATATATATGTATTTATCGTGTGATTTATTAATGCTATTTAAAAATTATATGCCAATAATCTTTCAACTCGATGAGCTCCTCTGTTCTATTTGCCTCATGCAAATATTATAATATTAATTTCAAATAGTAATTCTCACCCATTAGAACTAAATTTGAAAGTTCTATTAATCATCGAGTCGAAAGAAAATATTACATGTTTATTATTTTTATAATTGGCTAATAATAAACTATTAGCTCCGTTTTTCACCTATGTCCCCAGCTCCTAAGTTACAAGTGTTTATATATATTCATATAATGTTAAAATGGTATTTTCTTGTTTCACTAATGTTGATTTATTAATTCAAATATAATGTTAAATGTTTTTATTGCAAAAAGGGCCGATAAAGGGTTAAATATATTTTAATTCAACTTTTTTTGTTATTTTGTATTAAGATTCAGGAAGAGCACAATATTAGGGCATAATTAATATAGTTTATAAATGTTTTAAAATAGTTCGATAAAAGCTCGTTTGACTTTAATTAACTGGTCAAGTCATCACGTAGAGCATTCTACATGGGTTTTATTTTTCAACGATGACTATCAAGTCATCATCATCGAACTTTGCTGACGCAGGGCAATCTTCCGCTCCGTTAGGCTGGTCGGTGATCATATTCTCTTATTTAAATTTCTCAAGGAAGAAAGTACTTCCTTTTCTATTAATTAGTCAAAGGGCGTAAGACTTGTTAGATGCAAGCCGCCATAGGACTTCGATCATCGACTAGCGATCGTATTTCAATTTTACTCTCTGTCTCGTAAGCCGCCAGTACCGTTGCATTTTTGTTCCGGTAAAACCCGCTTCATGCTCATAATTCATGATGAAGTGATTTAAATTAAAGTCGAACAAATTCTCAAATATATTATTAATTAAATAAGTTTCAAATCAATTTTAAAGTTATGCCTTAAAATATGTTTTGCTCTTCGTGAATAGATTTCCGAATGTGAAAATAAATCTCACATTCCACCGTAATAAAATTAGAGCAATCATTTCCGTTCTTAATGAATACCTTTATCTGCCTTTATATTTCTCGTTGGGGGCATAGACATAGAATCCCATGTTGTGTAATACTTGTTGGCATATGATAAGGACCGCCACTCTTATTATATTTGTAAATTCTCTTAAAGACTAGAAGTAATTAATGCATTCTATGTTTTATGGAAACGAACCAAATTATTCTTATTAAATATTTTCTAATATACTTGGTTTCTCAGTTCATCATTCTTTTATAATTATTTAAATGTTAATACTCACTGTCTGTGTTGGCAACCCGAACATACATATGATTCGATTTAAAAGTAGTCAAAGTTAATTGATATTCGTGTCAGTAAAAGGGTCTCTAGTCCTTACCAACCGTTGAGCTAGTTCTTGGTGCATAGCACTGTGCCATCGATTTCTGCTATCTGAGCTGTTGAGTTGGGTTTGAATTCAGTTTTGGTTAAGCTGAGTTTGAATCCGATTTGACTTGCGGTGGTGGTGGGTTTCGACCGGTACAATATATATATATTAAACAAAATGCATTAGAATAACACTACAAAATTAAAATGCCTATATAAATTTTAAAAAGTAATTTCTTTGCTATAGCCAGCTTACGGTTTCTTCTGCCATCTTGAGTAGAAATACATTAATTTTTAAATCCCATTAAAGTCAAACAACAGTAACATTCCCACATGAATGACCAATTTTCCATAAATTGTGAATACAAACATAATTATATCATTAATTGATAATTTAATATAAATGATGAAAACAGCAAACAAAATTTTGCTATTTGAAATATAATTAGGCAAATTTCTTCTTTTAAATTTAAATATAAAAAGTTTCTATACTATTTTTAATGATATATCTTAAAAAAGAATTTTCTAAGATTTCTATTATTAAAGCAATTATTTTTAAACACACAGTATAAGTAAAAAAAAAACAACAACAATCATTTCAATGCTTTATTATGCCAACATCTTAAAGCTTTTATTTTATGACTTAATTTTACTTTTTTTTATCTAAGTTTTTATAAATAAATTTTCAACTGAATAAACTCAATTGGGTCAATTAAACTAAACTATTGTGATCAATTTGTTATTTGAATATTCTGATTTCACATAATTTTCTAAACAACCATCTATATTTATTATCACTATCTTCTCCTTTTCTTCTTCTTCAAAAAATTAAATGAACTAACTTTTTATTAGTTTTTTATTTATTGAATTCATCTTGTCTGTTTATATTTGTGGAAATATATTTTTGCATATTTAGTTATATACGTAGTTCAAAAATTATGTCAATATCAAAGTTTCTAATTCTTGATCACTTTTTGTTTTTAGAACTCATAACAAAAAACTTTAAGGTCCCAGGAATTCCCAGGATGTTTTTTTAAAAAAAGTAATACATAATGTATGTACATAAATCTAACAAATTTTATGTTCATGTTTTCTATCTAAATGTTACTAGAATATAATAAACAATGATCAATAGTAATTAACAAATTTTTGAATTAAATGACTAACTTATTGAAGGAAATTTTAAGTTTAAATTTAACCTATGGATAAAAAAAAAAGATAAAAAAATGGATTTCAAAACATTAATATATAAAAGATTGATTTATTTTTCAATAAAAGTATTTAAGAAAGTTGAAGCAATTACTGCTACATCAAATAATTTATTTAATAATTTCTTATCACCAAATATATTTCTCTCACATCCTGCATTCGTTGTTTTAATAGAAAAAGGCTTTGACATAATATTTCTAAATTATAAGTTATTTTTTCATTAGTATCATTTTGAAATTTTTCTTATGAAGATTTGATTCCCAATGATATTTCACTATTTGAAGTGTCCTTACTGTTATTATTATTTTTATTATTTTCTATGAGCATTGGAAAAACAGGATAATTCATTTTCAAATAATAATCTATTACAAAAATCTAATATTTTTTTCTTTAAATTTCTCAATTTGTAACAGAAGGGGTCTAGATATATATACTAAAAAATAAATTATAAGCTCATGTAATAAATAAAAAGTTTATAAAATAAGAAAACTCACTAAAAAGTAATAATTTATTATACAGCATTAAATGTTTTTTTTTTTTAAACGTATATTTGTTTATACACATATTTTTACTGTAGACCATAATTTTATTTCTTATTGATTAATATTTTTTTGGAAAAATATACAGTCTAGTGATAAAAAAAAAAACACTATGGTATCGTCTGCTAAACCAAAACTCATATTTTTTTTGGTAATTCAAAAATTATTATATTAAATATATAGTAAATTGTATCTCTACTGTTTAATGCTTCAACTGTTATACTCATATTTAGCAAAACCTTAGATCTGGAAAGAAACTTCCCAGAAATTGCGATAGAAACTTTAATAAATTACCCAGGAATTTATGATTTAGGATTTTCTGAATTAGAAATCTGAGTTATTATATAAAAATAAATATATTTTTTTAAAAGCGACTCATGTTGGAGTGATTAGAAAGATCTCCTTTTAATGCTGATAGTAAATTTTTTTCCAAATTATTATTTTTTAAGACATATTACAAATTGTCAACCTGGGCTATCATCAAATAGAATGTAAAATTTAAAAAAAAATCATGAATATTTTTCTAGATAGAATTGGTTTATACTAATGAGCGTTTTTTTCTTCAATATTTCTCTGTTGAAAGGTCTTCACTCTTCAGTGATCTACTTGAATCTATTACACATTTTAAATTTATGTATGTTTTTTTTTTTTGATACTTAATCACAACTAAATTTTATTTCAAGTATGCCTACTGGAAATGAGATCTTGTTATGTATAGTTTTTTTATATTTTTTTTACTGTCAGTTAAATATGGATATCATGTATCTTTGGTTTGTATAATTTAATACAGAAGTACTGTGATAGACTTTAAAGTTAAATGTTTTTGAAAAGATCAATGTCTCACTTTTGGTGATCATATCATATTGGATATCTCAGCATGATTTAAAACTCTAGAGTCCAAGGTCACTGGATTGAAACAGTACAGCTGTCTGATTTGATACAATATTCACCAAAGTTTTTAAAGAAATGGCTAAAATTACTATGAAGGAAATGGCTGGATTGTATATAATAATGGAGTTTGGCCTGATATTTTTTTGAAAAGTATAATGATTCGAACTGCTAAAATGAAGAAAGCTGTCAGATTTGAAGAGCATAGAACAATAAAAATTTAACTCAAAGAATTTACAGAAGGGTAAAATATTATATTGGATAAGAGCAGTTTGGTTTTCAGAGAATAAAAGTACAAGAGATCCTAGTTACAACAATTGAAGAGAGAGATATTAAGAAAAAAAAAGGAATTGATACATGTTTTGTGGATTTGGAAAAAAAAAACGCATTTGATAGAGTAATCTGGAATAAAATTATAACCATCTTAAAATAAAGAGCATTTTGAAAAGACAGAAGATTGATTAGTGATATATATATATATATATACTGGTCATAGAGTGTAAATTAGACTGGAGACTAATGAGACATGTGAAGTAAATATAAAAAGATGAGTTAGATAAGGATTCTGGATATCCCTGATACTTTTTAATATTTATTTAGAAGACATGTTAGATAAATATCTGGAATGTGGAGTTGCTAATATTGGAGTTATAACAATAAAATTTACAGATTATATGGCTCTTATAGGTGATGATTAGCCTTCTGAATATATTGAATAAATTGGAAAAAGAATGTATGAAATAAGGAATGAAGATTAACATTGAGAAGACCAAATAATTTATGAATATACAGAAATACAAAGAGACTGCAAGTTAAAATTCATGATAATATTGTTCAACAGGTAAATGGATTAGATATTTGGGTGGTTGATTGAGTGACACTGAAAGATGAAGTTAAAGAAGAACAGCATTAACAAAAGAAGCATTTATTGAAAGAAAAAAAGAGAATTTTTGGAAAAATAAATTAAGAAAAAGATTAATTAAATCCTATGTGTCGAGTGTAATACTGTATGGTTATGAAATGTGGGCAATGAGTAGAGAAATTAGGAACATATGGATGGCTTTGAGATGTGATCACAGAGAAGGATGGAGAAAATTAGTTGGATGAATAAAATGACAAATAAATGAAAAAAAGAAGATTAATTGAGGAAATTAGAGATAGAAAAAGAAACTGGACTGGTCATCATACTTATAACACCCATATTTTCTCTCTTGTTTGATTGGTGAATGAATGCTTGTCCATTGATATTACATCCACCATGTTTATGCAAAGGAAATAATTCTGCCATTAAATAAAAAATGCTGAGAAAAAAAATCAGTACAAGCGCTCTTAACCACAGAGATATAATATATATTTTGTGCTAAAGATTCCCAGCCTGCTACAGAAATAATCTCAAATGCTGATTGGTAATTTAGCATTAAAGCACTCCCCACTTTCATGGTCTATCAATTCCCTAAAATAGTTCACATGAACAACAACATATTAGCAATGTGTAATTTAAAATATAACACACTTTTATAGATTAGCAATGTTTAATAAAAACATGTATTTATACTAAATCTTTTAAAAAAATTGCTAAAGCAACCAATTAAAAATATATTACAAATATTATATTTAATAAAAAAATATTATAAAAACGACCAGAATTATTGCCAAGATTGAAAAAATCATTTATTCAGAGGGCGTTTCAGTAAATATATATTTGCACTATCAAACATAATATGTATATTTAAAAATGTAAATTTTAATTTACTTTTATTAAAATTCAAAAGTTTATATAATATTAAAATGTTTAGTTTAAGTTACATAAACCACATGCCGTTACAAAGCCAAATACATCTGGTATATTAATAAGAAACGATAATTTAATGAAAGATGTTTTGAAGGGAATGGTGAATGTTAACAAGAAAAAAGGATAGAAGAGATTTATTTTGTTCGACAGTATAAAAGATGGGAATAGACATGAAATTAAAGATCTGGTAAATGAAGAGATCAGGCTGGATAAATGGATGCACTTGTGATATGACTGCTCTCATGACCTATCCCACAGGACAGAATATTATTGTTGATGATATATTATGATTTTTCGTACAATTAACAATTCAGTATGGTGGTAGATTGATAGAGTCAAAAATCAAATAACTATATTGAAATTCAATCTGTCACTTCTAGTGTTCAAATGTCGCTTGTCCTCCTCTGTGTCTTTTTGAATGATTAATCATTCAATTGTTTTTGTAGGGATCTTTGCAAACTATATTTAATCTTAAGCCAATAAACATCATATGACCACCACTTCTTATCGTTGTGTATAGCTGTTGTTAAAACAGGCAAATACTTATAGTGAGTTTTGCCTGTTTTATATTTAATCTTAATTGTTTATTAAATATTGTATCATCTTTTTAATAGTAACAAGAGTTTGTCACTTTTATTGTATATGCATGCACACATGCAAATTTTACTAAAAATGGCTCAAAAATTGATAGTATAAACTTTATGACTAACTTTTTTACGGTAAATAATAAAAAATGTGCTTAAAATCAAATATACCCTTAATATTTAAGCAAACTTAACCTTCACAATTTCATCTATTGTTTTTTTTAATTATAACTTACTTTGTATAGCAAAATGTAAGTACACACTAATTATTCGAACAATAGTACATTTGAACTCATAGACTTTGATTACTTTATAAGCAGGACATTGTCTCAATACAATTGTTATAAAGGTCTCCGGCTTCAGTTTGAAAGAGCTAGACTAAACAAAAGTCTATGATTCAAAGATGGTCTGTCATATTGTCTGTTAAACTAATCCTCTTATTACTAGTAATTTTCTATGGTCACATGAACAAAGACTCAAAATGACTGGCATGTTAATAAAAATAATAACTAAAGTTTGATAAGGTAAATTTCTCAACAAGGTTTATTTGCCTTATCTATATAAAAAAGGTGTTTTAATTTTAACTGATTTAAAATATGTAAATATAAAAAGAATAACATTTCTTTGTTTAAAAAAAAAACGGAACGAAGTAGCCTTTGTTTAAGATAATAAAGTAATAAATAGGATTGCATTGTTCTTTTAATCCCCCTTTTTTCCTGACAAAAAATATTGCTTCAAAAAGAGAAGTTGTATGTAAACTTTTATTAAAATAGGCTTTTTTTTTTTCAAAAGTAGCTTTTCTTTTGATTATCAGAATTTGTCAATTTATTCATATAAAGAATACGTCAATTTATTCATATAAAAATATATTAGAATTAAAATTATTACAATTCAAAATAAGTTAATCTTTTAAATAAACTTTAGATAAGAAAAAAATACTAATGTTATTTTAATGTTTAATTGTCATTGAGAAGTTTTTAATTAATAATGATTAATGAGCTTTCATAACGGCTTTTGAACTTTTATGGCCATTTTAATCATTTGTGAGACTGTTTAAAATTTAAAAGTAAAAATGGCTGTCAGAAGCAGTAGACAATAAAGACTCTGATAAGAAAGAAAAAAAACAACTCTAAACAAGGCATCTAACAAAAGTTTTAAAAAGTTGGCATCATAAAGCTGTTAAAACGATCTATTTTATTTTTAGTTACTTCTGGAAATAATTTGGTAAACTCTAGGAAGCCTAGAAAATCATTTTTCAGGATACGTGATGAAATGGTTTGGAAATTTTTCATATTTAAATTTAAAGAGGGTAAAAAATTATAATAATCATTCAAACAAGAATAATAGGCTACATCCTTATAATACGATATCTGCATCCTCATTTGCATTTATTTAAACCAAAAGAAAAAAGGACAATGAAAGTCACCTAAGGTCACTTCCTACAGTTCACTGGTGTGAGGAAGTTTTAGAAGAACAAAAAATATGGCTTTAATTTAGGGATGAAAGAACAATTACATTTATAATTTTATCATAATATATCCAATTCTGAAATTAGTTATGACATTATCATTTAGTCACGAAAGCTTTATATTAATCAATAAATTTAACAAATTATTTTTAGCTACTAAGGTTTAAAATAAGCGTCTCTGCTTGTTCAGGATTTTCTAATTTTATTATATGTCATATAAACATCTTAACAATACCTTTATTTTCACAGTTTTTGTATGATTTTTTTAAAAAAAAAGCAATAAAAGGATATATTTGATTTATTATTGCATTATCAAAGACATTAAATTAGAAAAAAAAAAATAGAATGATATATTTTGATAAGCAATTTTGAGAAAAAAAAAAGAATATATTTCAGGGAAATTTTTTAATAAAGTAATTTATTACCTAAGAACTGTCTTAGAAAATTGTATTATTTATGTTCTAATGATTTTCAAATTTTATAGATTATTTTTATCAAAATTAAAAAGTCATTGAATAATAAAAGGATTAAGGAACAAAGATTTATAAATATTTTGTTATCATTCTAATCGACAGAAGCTTTTTGTGAAGAAATTAAATTAATATGGATTAGCTGAAACGTGCATTAGCTTTTAAGAAAATAATGCCTTTTTTAATTTCAATGATATCTTCTCTGTCTGTCAAAAATTGAAATTCAAAATTATATACTATTGTATGAAAAATTTAAATAGAAGTATATTGTCTATACTGAATTTAATGTAATTAGAAGAGATTTGAACTCAGTCTTTCAAGTTCCCTATAGCTATCCACTCCATCTTATACAAGTGATTGACATGGCCACATAAATGTGAAAAAGAAAAAAGATCTCCAATATACATATTTCATGCTAAACCAATACTCATCAGTTGGTGCAGATCATCATCTCCTACATGCACATATATAATATAAACAGCACTAATTATATATATGTCTGGGAAATAATGATCTGGACCAATTGATGCTGGTTCAGCAAGTAATACATACATTGGAGATCATTTATCTTTTTCACATTATGTGATCACGTGTATCTGTTATATACGATGGAGTGATAGTTGTAGGGAGCTTGACAGTCTGAGTTCAAATTCTTTCTAAATATATTGTATAAAAACAGTATTAAATACAATAAAGTTTACAGTAGAATCTGATTATATCATTTTTTATGGACAAAGGCTAGATAGGAACTAATTCAATGACATGGTTAGTGCTACCAACTGGTGTCTATTTTTATTTATGACTAACTAGATGTTTATAGAAAATAATGGTATAGAGTAGATTACTGTTATTAATAAGTTATAAGAAATTAATTAAACTGATACCTTCAAGCAAAGTAAATAATGTCTATACTAATTCAATATTAAATTTGATACTGTAAGACAACTTTGGTTAGCACATTAGATATCCATACAATTCTTTAAAAAATATAATAATATTCTCATCACAATATCTTTTTAAATTTATTATTTTGATAATCCTATACATTGTATACAAGTCTCTTAATTTAAAAGTTACAGAACAGTTTAGTTTCATTAGTGATTGAAAAGTTGAGAGTCTATTTTTTGAACGTTCATACTATGAATTAGGCTAGTGATAAATATCCTAACAACATAAAATTCTAATGCCAGACTTTCCCATTTTTTGTGCATCATGGATACACCTTATAATAAGCATCACATATGTGGAATAAACTCATGTGATTGATAATTCAACATAGCATACAATCAGAAAAAAATCATTCCATTCAAATATCAATCATATAATTCTTGCTTAATAAATCACTAATGTAATAATAAAATACAAAACCAAAGTTTCAATTAAGTGGAACACTTTTGAAAGCAGGAAATTCAAATGTATCACCTCATAAGATTTTTATTTTAAAAATATATTTATTGACATAATAAAATTGTACAGATGAATAATAAATACACTTTCTTAATGTTGGCTCATCCATTGCTGGCATTAGTCTGGTAGATGTATGCCAGAGCCATTCTCTGCACTAGCAGGCTGATGTATAAGTAAATACATTCCATTTTGTTGGTATTGACCACTCCTTTTGAAGTTGGCCCAATAATGCTAACTTATCAGCTGGGATATATGTAGTGTGAAATCAATGCCTCTCTAGTAGAATCCGGCATGTTGCATCATAGACTACTTCATTTACGATACACTACAATGTGGATATATTAGGTCCAATATTCATGTAGAGTCTGTGGGCCATACTAGTAGGCTCCATGTATTAATAAATAAAAATCTAGAGGATAATATCTTGTCCTTGTTATGAAGAGCTTTGAGCTTATCGCAAAATATAGCATTGAGGTCCGGTGTTGGTTGTATGAACTTTGTCCTGCATCTTCTGTACCAAAAAGCATATGTCAGGAAGATAGATAATCTGATAACTGTAAAGTCTCCAGAGACCTCATAAAATTGTAAGCTTTTTTCAGATACTTTACTCTTGATTTATTATACTTTGTTTTATAAGTATAAAATTTTCTGTACTGATAACGTTGAAACCCACTTCAGATAAATATATTAATGATTATAATTAATCATTTAGTAAACTAGATTATCTCTAACCCAGATATAAAATTTAAACTTCAGTTGAAAAATTATATATATATTTTTAATTATATATAAAGTCATAAACACATGCAATAACTCAACTTCATCTCTCTTTTTTCATGTATAATATATTTTTAAAGATATAATTAAAATATTCATTCTATTATACTTCTTGAAGCATATGAATATTAACATTTTTAGATGTCATTATTCTCAACTTAAAATTTTATTTCAAATTAAACTCTGCTATTAAATTTAAGTTTATTAGAATTTTCTATTAGTTAAATTACTTCATAAAAAGTCTTTTATGAAAGTTGAAGACAAAAAATATAAAAGTAGGTAAAGGGATTGCTAAAAATAGAAATTTAATGCCAACTTTTAATTTCATACAATATCCTAAATATTATTTATTGTAAGCCCCTTAAAAAAACATATAAATGTGATTCTAATGGCTGAAAGATATGATATGTATTGACAGTTAAAAACTTATTTTCAGATACAAGTATTAAAAACCAAAATAAGTAAGGCAAAACTCTCCATACAGTAGTGTCACTCTGTGCCAACCAGAGTAATCAATGGATTCCAGAAGGCTTGTGCATAAAATCCCTATTTAGTGCCTACTCATCCAATATCTCCAGAGTAGTTTCTGTCTTGTGGCCTTCATTTGTGAGGAGCCTTGGATCTGAGAGCACTGACAAAAGCCACAAGCCAGAAACTAATCTGGGATATTGGATGAGTAGGCACTATATAGGGATTTTATGCACAAGTCTTTTTTGGCATCCATTGATTACTCTGGTTGGCACAGGGTGTATGGAGATTTTTGCCTTGTTTATTAACAATTATGTGCTAGTATAAGAGATAGTGATCACGTGATGTTTAGTGGTTTAAAAACTAAAATACTGTATAATTTTTTTAATCGTATAATAATTATTAAAACAAATATTTTTTTTTTAAAAATTGCCTTTCACTTTATAAAATTACTTCACTGCTAAGTTTGGTATTGAAAATATCTAACTCATATTGTGTATGACTATAACAATATTTTTTTTAAATAAAAAAGATTTAAATTCATAAAATAATAAATATTTGGATTCTTTAAAGTATTTATAATATATCTCAAAAATGTAAACTCCTTTATTTCTGTGATTTATAAAATATAAATGAGTTCAATTTACTCTTTCGAAAATATTTTTTAGATGATAAACTTAAAACTTATTCTAGATCTCTGCTTAAACCTTGTATAAAGGAAAGTGAAATAACAACTATATGCTTTTATTAAGCTAAAAGTCAAATTAAAAAAAATAGATGTACATTCATTGAATGTAATTAGTTAACAGTTTATCTTGTAATCAAAATTTTATTGGCAATCACTTTTAACCATTTAAATCACTATTTGACTAAAGTACTATTTTGGCTATTTAAATCTCATTATTTAACAAATTTAAAATTTTAAAAAATTCATAATATTTTCAAAACCATCTGGTATTTGATCACTTAATTAATGTAAAAATAATAATAATTTGTTGAAAAGTTTTAATTTTATTTTATAAAAGATTTTAATATATATATAAGACAATAAAGGATATTAGTTTAATGGAAATGCTTATTTGTATACTAGGTTCACATGGAACAAGAATTAAATGCTAATTATTGGAATAATATTATAAAAGATCAAAGTAAATTTTTATGTGCATATATTTTGTGATCATGAAAACTCCACATCATCAGTATGGTAGACTTTGATATATGTGTTCCATACAGAAAACATACCTGACATGATAAACACTAGCACACCAAAAATGTACAAGTTTAAAATGTGACAATGTTAACCACATATTAGTGAATTACATTTTTTAAAGATGAATTATATATATCCTGTTAAATAATGTTGAAAAGTAATGTAGTGTAACTTATCAATTAGCTGCATAACAAAGAATGATGACAGCATCTTTATGGTGCTTAGTTATTATATTAATCAGTAATAATACCTAGAAATTTTTTAATCAAAATTAAATAAAAAGGATAACAAAAAATGAATTGCAAAAGATAATGTAAATAGAAAAGTAATATATAATACCAGCATGAAGAAAACAATTTAAAATGTTAAAAAGTTTAATAAAAAAATAAAATTCTGACAATAAATTACAACGAAAATGAAATTACTATTAAAGACTTTATTATTTAAAGGCAAAAATAAAAGTTGTTTTAATTGCCTTCTGATTATGTTCCTTTTAATATAGGCAAAATAAAAAAAAAAAAATTCCATAAATATTTAAAAAAACAATAAAAGAAATTAAAATTAATGTCAAATAAATCATCCAATATTGTTGAAATATAAAAATATTTGTTATTCTGTTATTTATTGTTATTTGAATAAGAGTATAGCCAGTTATATACTCATTTAGAAACAAACAAAAAAACAATGAACAAAGCAGAAAGAAGTAATAAATCAAAAGTAAAAAATAAATAAAACAGAATAAGAATTAACTCAGTTTGAAAATATAGTAAAAAATTATTTCACTATCTCAATTGGAATATATATTTGATAAATTTAAATAAAATACTAGTTTTATATTTCATCTTTGAGTAGTAAGTAATTTACCTGCGCTTTATGTAAAAAAGTGAAGCTTGCAAAGTATTATTAAAAGTTATATGGCTAAGCACTTTTGAAAAACTTAAGTCTCCATATTCATAGCCTACATTAATTGAAGTTTAGTGGTGATTTATGAAAAATTTATTCAGCACCAACGAACAACAAGCCATGTGTTCAAACCCACTATGGCAAGGGCACTTTGCACTGAACATAACAATGTAAAATGAAAGTTTAAGGAGGCATGCTTTATTGCAGATGACAACTTTGCAATAAACCGAAAGAAATCGTGCTTTACAATCTCCAGAAAAAGGTCATTATGAAAGAAAATTTGAATAAATTTTGCATAAATCACTGGTAAACTTCAATTAATGTAGGCTATGAATATGGAGACTTAAGTTCTCCGAAAGTGCTTAGGCATATAACTTTTAATAATACTTTGAAAGCTTCACTTTTTTGCGTAAAGCGCAGGTAAATTACTTGATAAATTTAATTAAAAATATGGAAATACAAAAAAGTACTTATAAAAACATATTAAAAAGTATTATTCATGGATGTAAAATTAAAATTGTAGCTTGAAAGGACTAAAAATATGAAGGAATTCAACTCCAAAAAAACATTTGGAATTGGTATTTTAAAATCATTTGCAAAACTAAACAATTTTTGAATTAAAATAATGAAAGCACTTATATTTTTATATACTTCTATTATTAACCATAAAAAAAAAACTAGATCTAAGATTAGAATTAGAAAAATAAATTTTTTTGGCTCTCATAGATAATATCTTAGACCAATAACTTATCATCTCACTTCTTATTTCAGTTGAATAACTTACAAAAATACAGTACAAGATGATAAAGGAATAAATGAACTCATGGATGCTTTTTCTACACTCACCAACTCTTGATATTTACCATTTACCACTTTTTTAAATACTTCAACAATACTATTTTTATCAAAACTTTATTCTTACAGTTTCAACTGTCTTGCAATCATCATCAGAGCTACAATATCTCTGATGATGACTGCAGGACAGTTGAAACTGCAATAGTAAAGTTTTGATAAAAAATAGTATTATTAAAGTGTTTAAGAAAGTTGTAAATGATATATGTAAAAATAAATAATCAATACATAAGAAAATTATACTAACTATCTAACAGCAAAACTCCTATAATATCATTACAAAGAAAGCATATTTATAATGTCTTTTAAAATCACAAAAAAATCCCCCAAAACTTTATTAATGTTAGCAAAAGCAAATATAGCAGATCGAATATATCCATAAGATTCATTACCATCTATCACTACTTACATGTAAGTGAAAATGTCTGTTCTAATTCTAAAAAAAAAATAAAAAAAGACTAAACACAAACTAGGTAAATGTGTTTTATACCTACATAAACCAACCCACAAATCACAAAAATGTCAATATATATTAATAATAGTCTTTTAGTCTATGTAGAAAACTTCACAAAGTATTTTTCATAACGTTTTATATTGCAAACATTTTTTTTTGCCTAATTGTAGATCTCTATTCTATTTTACATTTAATCCTATTACATCTATAAAACTATTAGAATTACATTACATAAAATGCCAATAATCACTGGTATTTAAGGAAAAAAAACCTTTGTTCATTTTATATGATATGAAAGGTTAAATTATGTTGAATTATAGCATTGGAAAATATAATGTAGATAGTAATTGTGATCAAATTATACTCATTATAGTCAAAATTTTCCTTTCATTGAAATGCCAAAAAAAATGAATATAAATGGACATAATATAATAAGTGCAACAATAAATGAAAGATGTCTTGCATTGGTGGTCAAGAGGCCAGCGTGACTGCCTTGCACTTGCAGGCAGTTGCCCGGGTTGCAGGTTCATGTCTGGCTGATGCTATGACACTTAAAAAAAATAAAAAATAAATGAAAGATAGTAAATAAACATGTTGGCATTTAGATAAAAACCATTTATCTATCTGGTAAGAAAAAAATTGATTATGAAAAAGTTGATTTATTTCTGACTTAAATAAGATAGGGATGAAGAATTAACAAAGTTTAGTACTAAAGCTAATATTTTACAAAGCATATCAAATGTTGAAAGTTAAACTAGTCAATATAATAAATCAAATACATCAGTTCAAAATTTAATTACTATCCAGGATAAAATTTATTCATTACTTCAGTAAAGGCAACTTGAAAAATTTTCCTTGGCAGGTAAATCATTGCTAGTAAATTTTTAATTTAATGTTGGTCAGTAATTTGTAAAATGTAAATTTATTTTCTATACTAGAACACAATCTCATAAAAAGCCTAAATGATAAATGATTTAAGTATTAAAGAATGATCTCCAGCATCCATGGAAATTTTTAAAATCTTAATCTGTAAAATATGATTATAATTAAAAAAAAAAGTAAGCAAGTCTTAATGTAAAAATAGAAAAAAGGTAAATGAAAATATTATTGACAATTAATTGTAATATATATATATATATATATATTACAATTAATTATATATATATATATATATATATATATATATATATATATCAAAACATTATATTTATAGAATAGTTATATTTCCAGTTGAGAAAAAAAAAAATGTTAGCTTAATTAACAAAATTGTTATACTCAGATCTGAATTTTGATGTGCTAATTTCTCATGACCTCTAAAATCACAAGCCACATAATCTCTTCTTATTAATATCAGAAAAATGTAAATTGGATCATTACTAATAACAAAAACGTTCCTTTAAAAATATCTCTATAGTTTACACACAAATTAGAATTTACACTTAAAACAAAACAATAATTGTGTATTAGCATTATCAAGTTTACTATAGGATATTTTCAGAAAAAATATTTTTCATATGAAAAGAGGTAATGTACTCTAGAAATGTTGAAAACTACATAATATTACAATTATATTGTTTATTGTTACAATTTAGGGCATTGATATATATGTCTGATCGACCCTTATGAACCTAAGCCTAGATATTTCTTTATCAATCGATATTATATGACTAATCAGATGAGCTATAATCTAGTGATCTGAAGAAAAATATACCAAGTGTTTGTGACTAAAAATTTTCAAACTCTATATATTGAGCAGAGCAGATAATCTCATTAATCATTGTGTCATAAAATGCATGTAGATATTACTGAATATGTATTTTTATTTTAATATTATAATAATGTTATACACTTAATAAAAATATTGAATAATAATAATAATAATAATAATAATAATAATAATAATAATAATAATAATAATAATAATAATAATAATAATAATAATAATAATAATAATAATAATAATAATAATAATAATAATAATAATAATATGATTTTATTATTAATATTATATATAAACATGCAGAAGGTGATATAAGATTGTGTCCATAATATTTAATTATTGCATAATCATGACCAATTTAAAATAAAATATATTGCATCAAATGAATTTATTAGAAATAAAGAAAAAATATTAATTATAAATTTTCAAAAGTATAGATGACAGAGGGTTAAAATTTGAGATTTAAAAAAGTGTACAAGAAGCAGTTAAACAAATAGTCGATTTGAAGTAGTAAAAAAAAAGACTTTACATTAAAAGGAAGATGACTCATGAACAATGATTTGAAAAAAAAATTTGAACAGTATAAATAATGTGAAAATTAAAAGGATTTTAGGAAAAATATTAAGAATTAAGCTGAGAAAAACTATAGATAAGTTGTTAGCTTAAATTTTTATGAACTTCATTCACATTAAATATTTATTTTTGATGTCTTTTTATCATGGGAGAAAATATAAATTATATATATTCATAAATTTTTATAATATAAAATCAACAAAGATCATAATGAATTTTGCTGAACATTAATGAGGTGTAAGTTCTGGGATTACTATTATTAGCTGATATAGTTTGAAGCCATTTTGGTGGGTTGCAATAACAAATCACATAAATTATTTAATTGTAATTTTTCAGTTTTTATTATATCATTATCATCAACTATTATTAATCCACTCCAGGATGAAGGTCTCTCTAACTTCAATCCATCTTCTCCGATCTTTAGCTTCTCTTTTCCACATTGCTCCTGCACACTTTCTTATTTCATCCATCCATCTCACATGTGGTCTCTTTTTGGGTCTTTTACAAAGATTTTAATTGACCATCTATTATCATCCATTCTAGCAATATGTCCATACCAACTACACTTCAGTCTTTTACTTTTTTCAATGAGGTCAGTAACAACTGTTTGTTCTCTTCCTCATATATTGTGTTTTTGATCTTTTCTTGTTACTCCCAATATGCATCTCTCCATACTTCGTTCAGTGGCCTGAAGTCTCTGTATTGCTTTTCTATTAAGTGCCAAAGTCACAGATCTATAAGTAAGAACTGATAAAACACATTTATTCAAAACCTTCCTTTTCAAACACATTGGGATATTTCTTTTTAGTATCAAGTTATTTCTACCAAAAGCACTCCAATAAAGTTTAATTCTATGATTAATTTCATCCATTATGTTTCCATCTGTATTAATAATCTGACCAAGAACATTTGTAGCTGTTAACTTTTTTTAACTCATGATATTTGTTAATTTTCATATTTTGAGAAAATCCACTGAACATTACTTTAGTCTTTTTAACATTTATATTTAGTCATACTTTCCTACTTTCATCACATATAGTTTTTATTATATATGCTTTTATAAATGCTACAATGTATCAATAAAAATTGTATTCACTATATATATATTATTTTCAAATTTTTCTCTTTTGATCATTTATTCTCAATAAAGAATCCAGTGATCAAGAGTTTTGACATCAAGTAACACTGGGAAATATTGAAATAAAACACTTATATAGATTTTAGATAAAAATCAGAATTACTAAGCTGTATTGTTTCCCATAATTTCTATAAATATGAAAAATAATCACCGATGAGTGAAAAATAAGTATTGGTGCTTTTGAATTGTCATGCCATTGGTGACATTTGAAAAATCTATGGCCAGAAAGCAAAATGATTAAGTTGATAAATTGATAGATTAAATTTGAAGCATAAGTATTTAGTTTGAAATTATCTCATTTAGGTCATATGAAGAGATTATCTAATTTGTTAGAAAAATGTATATTACCAAGTTGATCATAGATAATTCTAAAGAAATGTTATTCATATAATTTCCAAAAATCGTCAATTTGAAAGCATACAATAATATATATAGCAGCAGCAACAATTCATCAGTAATCATTTTTTTAATAAACAATTTTTACATTTGCACTTCAGCAAATAATAATAATAATTTTAATAACGATAGTATATTAAAAACAGGTAATACCTAATTGTTAATTCTTATTTATTAAAGCAATTGTTTTATAATATATAAAAGTATAAAACATACCAATAAGGATTTAGGAATATAACTATTGTTTGAGTATTTACTGTTATTGATTATGTACATTGTACATGTGTGGATATATATGTATTATTTATATATTTATAGACGATATTGTGTATATATGTATAAACACATGCTCACAATAATAAAAAAACTAAGTTTTAAAACAATATTAAATTGATAGCGCTTTATTTTAGACGATAGTCGTAAATTACTCTCTTTGTAAAGTATTGTCCAAAAAGTACAATAGTGGTTCTATATTTTGAGATCAATCTGATAGGGGCACCTGCATGGGATTCAGAAAATCACTAGTATAAAAGAGCTTTCTGAATAATGAATCTGCTGATCTCTTTTTAGTAAATGCAATTGAGCAAAACAGTAGCTTTTTATAAGTGGAGAACACAGCTTGGATAAAACGTTAGTGAATATTAAAAAGAATATTGTCCTAAAATTTTAACAAATACTCATGCGAATTAACACTTGTGCCAGGATAAACAAAGGTAATGCTTTTCAAGATAATATAATAAATGAACATTTTAGAATTGAAATTATAACCTATTATTAATTTTTATCGTAGAAAAATAAATTACAACCTATTACTATATTTTATATAATTTCATAAAACTGCCTAAAAATCTAAATAGTAATAAGCTCTATAGTTTGCACATTAATATTACATTATTGGCAATGAGTTAGGTAAAATAAATTGGGATATTTTTTTTGCAAATGTGGGTGCAATAATGATTAAAAGATACATTAAAAATTATATAAGAAGTTTCATAAGTTTATATCATATCTCTAAATAGTCGAGAGATCAGCGCAACCGCCTTGCAAGCAAGCAGTTGGTT
This sequence comes from Epiperipatus broadwayi, assembly GCA_028023455.1. NCBI lineage: Eukaryota > Metazoa > Onychophora > Udeonychophora > Euonychophora > Peripatidae > Epiperipatus > Epiperipatus broadwayi. The sequence goes on from JAQFVV010012396.1 coordinate 20,737,836, forward strand.
GCAGGCGGTTGTTGAGAGTTCGCCTCCCGGCTGATACTATGACATATGGAAAAAAAATGTGATAAAAAGATAGCAAGTCTTAGCAAACTAGCATGAATAATGTTGAAGAGTTAACTTAGTCATAATAATCTGTTATCTCCTTATTTATTTTTGGACAAAAATCTTGCATATAATATTATGGTCATAATTATATATCAATTGTGCATACATGGACTTGAAATTTATATTAATTTATTACTGTTTCTTTTAAAAAGGATACAATCTATGTTTTAAAAATAAAATTAGCATTCATTTAATTCTACCCTGCATATTATATCTGAAATTATTATTTTAATTTTAAAATTTTTGTTGAATTTTATTATTATCATTAGCAGGAGCTCATAAATGAATGCAGTTATTATAACTTCAGGTAAAAAGAAATCAAAAATAGAAAGACAAAGCTAAGTTTTTAGATATCTCATGATCACAATATTTCCCATGCTTGCTCATAACTGTTGTTAAAATATGCAAAACTCCATACAGTTGTGCCACTCAAAGCAAGATAGAGTAATCAATGGATCCTAATATATAGATGCAATGCTCTCAGATCCAGGGCTCCTCACTGACGAAGGCTACAAGCCAGAAACTAGTTTGGGAATATTGGATGAGCAGGCCCTAGATAGAGATTGTATGCACAAGCCTTCTGGAATCCATTGATTACTCTGTCTTGCTTTGAGTGGCACTACTGCGTGGAGAGAGTTTTGCCTATTTTAACAAAGCTAAGTTTGCATGAAACAAATCTCTGAAACATAAATATGTTCACATACAACATTGTATGTTGATACTTTAGTCTATTTACATTACATCTTGCAATTCTATTTTTTAATCTATTTTGCAACAAATTTTATTTGTTAAAATATTTCAACACTTTGTCTAATTTGAGACTTCCATCACAATATACTTGATGCTTTATCTCAACAAAACAATCATTATTTCACTTTTTAATGTGATTCTGACATCATCCTTATAATGTAAATAAGATCATCATCTTCCATGAAAATTCATAGCAAGTTTATTGCAATATATATTTTTAGAAAGTGTTCAATTCACTTCACATGTCCACACACTGAAGATATATCTTTATAATAGTAGATTTTAAAGCATCAATGAAGATAGGCAAATAACATACTAATTAGTTTTATAATCTTTCTATCATATTTGTTGCATCTAAATTAATGTTTCTTATGTTACAATGCTGGGAGTAAATATTTTCATTATATACAATAAATTAGGAAGCATAGTAGTTCTATATATAAATAATTTAGTTATAGCAATTATATAACCATAAAAAAAACTATCATTTTATCTTCAATTGCAACCTATTTAGAATATGTGCTACCATTTAATATCTAAGTCCATTTCGCATAACAGATTATAAAATGTTCCAAAGACTATTATTTTGAAAATGGAACTAAAATTGAAGTTAATATATATATATATAATCTTATAATTGAATAACATTAATTAAATATATGTAAAGCCTAACTTTAAAAATTTTATCCCCTTGGGAGAGCTTTCAATTATCCTTGTAATGTTTGTCAACTAACACTCTGAAAGGCTAGCTAACCTTCCCACAATTCCATAATCTTAACATTAGCTGCCTATATGTTAATTAAATCTTGTTTGTATTTGTATATATGCATAGCTTCCTTTATTTTCTTTTTGTTGTTATTTTTTTCAATTTGCAATATTTTTACATTATTATAATTGAAGTTAAAACCATAAATACATGACTTATTATGGTTGTAAAAAATGGATGCTGAGACATTATTATTTACTTTGCATTTTGTTTCATTTTCTGAACCCTTTTTAATAACAGCAAGTGCTCTTTAGTTCTTTTTTTCAATGTGAATCTTGATTACCCTATATATCTGCTACCACACCTACATGTCCATTTATAAATAATACTATTTTTATTTATAAATGAAGTAAAGCTAAAACCTCATTTATAAATAAAAATTGCATCATTTATAAATAGATATGCAGGTGTGGTAGCATATATATAGGAGAATTGAGGTAAAGATAAAATCTTATTTATAAATAAAAATTGCATCGTTTATAAATGGATATGTAGGTGTGGTAATGGATATATAGGGGAATCAAGATGCATGTTGAAAAAAGAACTAAAGAGCACTTGCTGTTATTAAAAAGAATTTAGAAAACAAAACAAAATTGCAAAGTAAATAATAATGTTTCAGCATCCATTTTTTACAACCATAATAAGTCATGTATTTATAGTTTTAATTTCAATTATAATAATATAAAAATATTGCAAATTGAAAAAAAATAACAACAAAAGGAAAATAAAGAAAGCTATGCTAATATAAAAATACAAACAAGACTTAATTAGAAGGCAGGCAGTAAATGTTAAGATCACAAAATTGTGGGAAGGTTAGCTTTTCAAAGAATTAGTTGACAAAAACTTTGAGGATAGTCGAAAGTTCTCCTAAGTGAATAAAATTTTTAAAGTTATATTTTACATATATCTAATTGCTGTATTTATAAATATTCAATTATAAAATTAAGTATATTGATTCAAAAAAATACAGACATCAATTTATAATATTATTATATGTATATATGTTTGTTTAAAACTAGTTTTTATTTTGTTATTAACAATGCTCCCTCTCATTTCATTATGTATATGAATAAACTTCAGAGAGCACACATATGTCAGACATTATTATAGACATGACTGATTAACTGAATCACATTCATTCAATAAGTCCTTAAAAACATGTAAATTCTATCTTTGCTACAGACACTTTATTTGCAAGTATCTGACTACAGAAATAATGTCTGTGGTACTTTCTAATATTTTAAAATCACATTGAGTCTTTACTTTCCACTCTTCTATGATTAAAAGAAATTCATTCATCAAAACTCTTTATAGTATCCTCACTGTAATGGATAATAATATTTTACAATAATTATTACAATTTTTTTCCAGGAATAATAAAATAAATATTAACATAAAATGAAATAAAAATTCATTAATTTTGAAATTATCATATCACCATTGTATTTAAAATTTCATTCATAAACCTCATCAAACTTGTACCCATTTTATTTTAGTATTATAATTGCTGATATAACTTTATTAAGATAAATATCTTCATGCAAATATAAATGAGTAGGCTGATAGGTTGTACTTTCTTTTTAATATTTTAACTAAAGTTATTTTAATACTATGCATTTAGAGCTATGATATAAACTTTTCTTAGTTAGCTCTATTTTTAAAGTTGCAAAACAAATTAATTAACATCATTTATAAATAGATATGCAGGTGTGGTAGCGTATGTATAGGAGAATCAAGGTAAAGATAAAATCTCATTTATAAATAAAAATTGCATCATATATAAATGGATATGTAGGTGTGGTAATGGATATATAGGGGAATCAAGATGCATGTTGAAAAAATAACTAAAGAGCACTTAACATGGATTCGAACTCATATGTGTAATCAGGTGGGTCAGCAATATAAGATGGCACTGAGAGTTGCGGATCATGTGAAAGTCTGAGTTCAAAAACAAATTAATAAAACTATTTCCAATAATAAAAGCACATCAATGTATTTATCATAGAAAATAATAATTTGACATATAGATATATATTTATCAAGTTAATATAACAATTTATTTCAAAATGTTATCTATATTTGATTTTTATATAATAGGAAACTAATAATTAATTACTCACTTGATTAAGAAATACAATTTGATTATTAATAACATTTTAAAATATACTATATTAAATTTTAAACAATCCTAAACGGAGGTCAGGGTAATTATAAAATAAAAAAATCAAGCTGACACAGTAAAAATGATGGACAATACTAAAAAAAAAAAAATAATAATAATACTCACATTTTTTCTTTCTAACTTTTTAAGCTTTCTTAATTTAGTAGCTAATTACAAAACAAAGTATCACAACAGAGCTTTGTGAGTTTAAAAGAAGCTCAAAACATTCATCAATGAAGTCTAATTTGCATATTCATCTCATCAAAATGATTTACACTTCATATGCTCTTAACGTGTAGACAAATTGCTTGTACATCCATAATTAAAATTCAGAGTGACAGAACTGTAATAAGCAAAAGTGTTAATGGGAATACAGGTTCTCAAATAATAAGATTGATTATAAAGCACTGCTAGATAATTCAGCAAATTAGTTTAAGAATTTTGTGGCTGATTAACATTTTATATTAAAAAGCATTGTAAAATATAAAGTTATAACCCTCTTTAAATAGTTTTTATGTTATTAAAAAATAAATGGCAAAGTTCATATTTTAATATTTCCTTGAAGAATCAATGTCTTCCAATAGAAATGAATATATATATACCAATGTTCTACACATATATTGGCTTATATATTTTCAATTTAATTTCTGCTAAGATTAAACCTAGGAAATAAAACAAATCTAAGATTAACTACACAAGTAACTACCATTGGTAAAGAAGTTAAACAAAAGTTAATACACACCTATATACAAACACTTCTATATGTGTGCTGTAGAAGATTTTCATTGTTAAAAAATAAAAAGGAGGGCAAGTTTTGGAAAACAGTATTCAAAACGTTTTAATGAAATCAAAAAAAAATAGATGGGTTGTTGCTTGTCTTTAAAAAGTTTTGGATCCATAGATATAGGAAAGTGGAAAATTTTTTGCAAACATTTGCAACAGTCTTATCAATTTTGATTTTAACCATTTAGACCCATACATGCACACACACTAAAATTTATGATGGAAATTTTCCATGTATTAAACTAAAATAAATCTTCAGTTATGATGTAACCAGACAATTACCAATTAAATTCAATAATTTAAATCACATTACATTGTCACATGTATTTAAGCTAAAAGGTAGACAAAATATTTTAGTTGAAGATTTATTCTAATTTAATACATTAAAAATGTCCGTTATAAATTCTAATGTTTACATCTCAAGTCTATAAAAATACTTAATTTAATACATATAACATTTTAAAATAATGCTTTAAACAAGGTCTCCGATTCTTTACATAGAAGTAATGAAAAAAAATCAGTACTTTCCATGCTAGTAAACATCCAGATAATGAAAGTTTTAGCAATTTTCATTTACTTGTTAAATAATATATAATTATATTCTTATCAAGATCGATCAAATAGCAGGGTTGATAATTGGCAGGCAAAATAAAAATTAAAAAAAGATTGCTTAAAATTTCTCACTTTTCTAAAGCATCTACAAGTTCCATTTATATTCAAATATCAGATCATAAGAATACATAAAGATAGGATTACAGCTATGACATAAGCTCTTTATATGTATAATTATAATAAAAATCATAAATTTAATAACCGTTAAATTTATTATTTTTATTATAATTACAGTTTTGTTTGAATTAACGGACATTTTATTTATATTATATATATATATAATTAGTGTACTGTTGAGTGTTAATCTAATTATTATAATATTAGCCACTAGTAAAAGTATGTATATAAGAGTGCCAAACTCTCTATATAGTAGTGTCAGCAAGTGCAAGTCTTTGTAATTAATGGATGCAGGAAGGTTTTTGCATCCCTAGTGCCCACTCATTCAACATGTCCAGATTTGTTTTTAGCTTTTATCTTTCATCAGTGAAAAACCTTGGATTGAGAGCACTGCACCTGGATTTTAGAATCCAATGCAACATCCCAGCAGTCACCTTTTACCTATTTGATTAGCTATAAAGCTAGGATTCCAAGATGAAAACACTGTAATGTTTCCAACTCAAATTCATTCACTTATATAGTCATATAGATCTGAACTCACTGATAAAAATCACAAGCTAAAAACTAGTCTGGGGATGTTAGAAAAGTAGGCACTATATAAGGTTTTTATGCACAAAGCTTTTTGCATCCATTGATTACTAAGGTTTGCACTTGGTGGTACTACTGCATGGAGAGTTTGGTATTTTATTAACAGCATGTGTAAAAAAATGAAATGGTGATCATGTAATGTTTTGAGGGAAAAGTTTGTATATACTGAAACAGTCGGATCTAAGTTCGATCCTAGCTTCATGATATGTCACATGTAGCCCACTTCAAACCCTAGTACTAACCATGAATTCCCGAATGCAATGGGGCTTTATACGTTCATTACATGCTAGTTTCATTAAAAAAACAGTATTATACAAAAATATGTTAAAACCAACTAGTTTAATATTTAAACTAATTAATATAATTAATAAATTCATGATAAAATTATTCACCTGCATGAATTGTGGGTATATATTTATAAATATTTAAATATATATATTCCTTATAAAGTTTCATTGCATTGGAATGTTTTATTTTACTTTTAAACAGTTTGTTCAAATTTTAGTGATTAAAAGCTACATTCTTTCGATAAGCTTTCAGATCATCCTTTTCCAAAGACAATGGGAAAAGTTTTATTAATTAGCAAAAAGATAATGATTTAAAATGTAAGGGCAGTTCCTAATTAAAATCGTTTTTCTGATTTACAAATTCATTTTCTAATTAGAAAATGAATTCAAAGTTAATGAGTTTGAAAGCCTTATTGAAGGAATGTATCTAAAATCAATTAGCAAAAATCTGTAACTTTGATAATGCAAGAAGCTTTAGCCTGAAGGCATCTAGAGTCGGCATAGGTGGGAAACTGAGGACAGTATAAATAGCCCAGAAAAGTTTGGAGAAAGAGAAGCCATATTTGTTTTGAAAGAAGTGCTACTAGAATATATGTGTGTCTTAAATTATGAATCTATATAGTCTCCATCATGGTGAGGGGCTAACTTTGGGAATCTGACCACTGGGCCCAAAGTCCCTGGTAGATCTTCAATGAAGCTGCTAAACTAAACTTTTTCCATGCCAATTTGCCAAAACCTGAAAAAGTCAATCAAAATGCTATTCAAATAAGTGAAAATGCGTGCCTATGTTTCAACCAAATCAGACTCTACTATGTACACTAAGGAACAAGCCATGGAAGAATGGGTAAAATTTTTCCTTTTGAACTGCAACTTTCTGGCCAGTTCTGAACTTTAAGTTAAAACACCTTTTAAGCTAGCTACTGTAAAATTTTCTTTTTATTTATGCTATATTAAATTATGTAGTAATTCTCTATCTTAATGTCTAGTCTTTGAAATTAGTGTTATGTTAACTTTCTTTTTTTTCATACGATGGTGGTTCGTTTATCTAATATTATTATATATTTGCTAGATGATTATTAATATCGTTTATTTTTGATTATATGCCAATAAAACTTCAACTCAAGAATAATCTCCTCCGTTAAAATTTCCTCATGAAAATAATATAATATTAAGTTATAGTAATTGTTTCCCACTAGAACTAATTTACTACAGTTTTATTGATTATCGAGTTGAAGGATTTATACAATTTTTGCTATTTTTATTAATGGCTAATAATAAATTATTAGCTCAGTTTCTAACCTATGTCCCTGGTTATTTTATCTAGTTTACAAATGTTTATGTATTCATATTCCTAATCTTAAAATGTTTTATTAAAGGTCGATAAAGAAAAGTAAATGAATATATTCTAATTCAAATTTTATACTTTCTATTAATATTCAGGGGGCCATGATATTTAGGATATAATTAATATAATTTCTCATTGCATTAAGTACTTTTGGTTAAAGCACATTTGACTTTAATTTAACTTGATCAGATCATCATGTAGAGCATTCCTTATATAAAATGGGTTTTATTATTTAAACACGATGATTATCAAGTCATCATTTTCTGAACGTTGCTGATGCGAGCTATCTCCTGCCTCGTAGGCTTGTCCTCGGTGATAATATTATTATTACTTTAATTCTATAGGAAGTTCCTCACTTGCTCATTTATATTTGAACACCAAAGGTTCATGGCTACGACCTGGCCTGGCTTTCCCCTGTGTACCACGGATCCTTCATGGGGCATAAAAGACTTGTAAAACACAAGCCGCCTTCCTACTTAAATCACTGCAAGCCATTATCTTTCATATTCATTTTTATAGCTCATAAGACATCAGTATCATTTACTCCTCAGTTCCAGTAAAGCTCACTCTCATGCTTGTAAATCATGATGAATTGATTTTATTAAAGTCAAACAATTTCATATTCATTTATAATCAAGTTTTCTATTAAAGATTAAAGTTATGCCCTAAATATGTATCTTGCTCTTTGTGAATTGATTTACAAATGTTAAAATGAATCTCACATTCTTTCTTTTAGAATTAGACTAATAATTTCTGTCAAAGCTGAATACCTTTATCTATCTTTATTTTCTTCTCGGGGCATAGACACGTATAATCCTCCTATAATGTTGCATAATAGTTATTGGCATATAATAATGACTACCATTCTTATTATAAATTATAAATTCCATTTAAAGACTAGAGGTAATCTATATAATCTTAATCATAAAAGTTGGAACAAAATATTTATTATTATTAAACATTTTATTAACACATTTGGTTTTTAACTTACTTTATTATTCAATAATTATTTTAATATTAATGCTCGCTGTCTGTATTGGCAACCCGAACATATATATATATATATATGAATTGACTTATAAATATCCTTAGTTATTTTGTTATATGTTATTAGAGTCATATCAGGGGTCTCAAATCATCATCATCCATTGAGCTAGTTTCTTAGTGCATAATCAGGCACCATCGACAATGGTCATCCATGGATTTGATCTGAGCTCGTGAGTTGAGTTTGAATTCAGTTTAGTCTGGAGTAAAATCTTTTGTTAGACTGGGTTTTCAATCTGACTTTGCAGTTTAGGTTGTTGTTGTTGGGTGGATGTTCGATTGGTACAATACTTATATGTTAGATAATAGACATTAAATATGGATATCTTAAAATTAATTTACAAATCAGACTTTCTAGAGTGATTTTAGTAAACTTGCAAATAGTATCTGCTCTTGTACCAGCACTATTTTATTAGTAGGTAAAATCCATTACTAATATTATAATGTTTTGTCTTTTCAAATACCAATGATTGTCCTATTATTAATATAACAATGTTCAACATGAGATAAAACCGAACCTTTATCTTTGATCTGAAAGAGTGTTTTTGTAATTTTGTTAAAATGACTAGAAAGTAATACTTGTAAATTATTATAATAAATATATTCAAATTAATGACTATACATTCTTAGCACTATATATTTAATAAATATATATTATCGATATAAATAACAATAACAAAAAGTTACTAAGATTAATAAATAAAAAAAACATCAACAATTTTTGACTGCATACCGGTTTTTGCCAAAACAAGCAATATTTAAATATTTTCACAATTAATAAAACAGGTCAGATGACTAATACAGCTAATTCCCATTTTATGACACAAAATTATAAAAAAAAGTAAAAAAAAAAAAAGACTATATAGTGATGGCTCAATATGTGATATTGTAGTTGAGTCTCAAGATATATATATAAAGATCAAAAATTGAAAACTGGGAGGAATTATAAGTTATCATGAATAGTAAAAGGCCTTCAGCATTTAAAGATGATGAATAATTATCATTGACCAAAAATGAATTAGACTGGCAACCAGATTATATATAAAAAAACAAAGACTACTAAAGAAATGATTAAAATAATATGAAATTAGGATATATCAACAAAAAACAACAATAGAAGAGCACATTGTTTTCCTGAATGTTTGTGATGGTAGTATTTTAGTTAAATTTATATATTGGATTACTATTTCAGTTTAACAATTATATTTAACTGTTAGAAATAGCATACAGGTTAGCATATGCACAACATTTCAAGAGGTATTATTATTCTCACATCAAGGTATTGCTGGCCTGACCAGTGACAGTACTATCATGAGAATAGAATCTGGACCCTTATTTCAGCATTGGAATGGAATTTGGATTCTTAGATTTTTAGAATCTAAGGATCCAGGTTCAATTTCCATGCTAGTACTGTCACTGGTCAGGTCAGAAACACCTGAAATAGAAATGCAACTCAAAATATTGTACATATGCTAACCTGTATGCTATTACTAACAGTAGAATGTAATTGTAAAACTTGAATAAAGTTGAATTTTTTTAAAGACATTCAATATTTAGTATTAGATAATGAAAATAGTCCAATATATATAAGCAAAAATAAAAAACCCAATCTTTAGAGTAAAAAGTACTGAAGCTTTAAAAAAGATGATTTGTAGATAATCAAAACAATTTGATAAATTTATTTAATATGTACTATAAAAATTAGCTTCAAAGATCTAACTAATTTAAACATTATATAAAAATGAATTTACACTATTAATAAATTTTGGTATTAAGATATAACTGAAGATACATTACTGAGATGTTTCTGTTGTCTTTGTGAAAAAGTCTAATCTGTATATATATATATATATATCAATGAATCACAAACAAAAATTATGGCTATGAATAAATATTTTATAAACACAGAAACATATGGACATGTATATATTTCAAAAAAATACATTGCAATACTCTATAATATATAATTATAACAATAGAAAAAATATTTTTGACATATAATTATTTTCACAGCCATAGTATGAAACATTCTATATATTCATAACAATAAAATCAAAAGTGCAAATTTATTTATGAAAATAGCATTTTAATAGTGCAAGAATAGGACAAGAAACATGCCATAGCAATGTAATATTGATAGTTTTATATATTATTGAGAGAAGTTTGGATCTTTTTGCATTTTTAACAATATGCATGAGCAATAAAATTAGAACAGGTGGATAATTTCTTTCACTGATGGTGCAAAATTTTTGGACTTGGAATGAAGAGGTCAAGAATTAAAACAAATCTCATAGTTGCAGAAAATCCAGAATTCATCTTTCAGTGAATGTGATCAATTGTGTTATGCAGACCAACAATTTTTAAAAATAATTGTTGTTTATTGTCTGATAGAGAAATGTGAAATTTGTTAATATGGTCATCATTTTCAAGTTTATTTGACTAGTTTTACTCCTTTCTATTATTTAAATTAGTATAGTAATTGCCAAGCTAATCACAAAGCAAGGCAATTATTACATTTTTGGTTTTGTTTAGACTCATATTGTTAATATCAAGAAAAAAATTTAAGCTCCTATTCTAAATTGTAATAGTAATGAAATTCTTTAGATTTATCTTTCATTTTAATTCTAAAGTGGCATGATTAAGATATTAGTTCGTATTATACATCAATAAGATCACTTGAAATGTTAGTATATTTCTTGAAATATGACAATATGATATTTAAATGTCCCTATATCTACAGGTTCAAATGTTTTTGATAAATAATAGGCATGGTTATTATTTAATATTTCTACTAGTGATTCAGAAAATTAATACTAGATATTCAATGGCATCATATTTTACTACAAAAATTAACATAAAGATGTTTTTATGCATAATTTATTTAAGGTGCATAATTATGATGAATTTCTAAACATTAATAATATTTATTGCTCATATATTTAATAAAACAATAAATAAAGTCCTTTGTACTTTTAACAATTTTTTAAAAACAGTTTCATCTACTCAGCAGTCTTCTTCAGAGTTCTGTTTTCTTTTAAATAAAAATTGTACTAACTTAAAAAAAATATCTAAAGAAGACTCGTGGATAATCAGAACTGCTAATTTAAAACCATTATTAAAAAGTGCATGATGGAAGTGTATTGATTTACTGATTATTGTTTTTCTTTATTATTCTGTTTTTATAAATGTGTTTTTTATCAAATAAAATCAAATCACATGATCAATGTTTACATCATGCTGTTCAGCAGCAAATTTATATTCTTTCACAACATTTTTTTCATTAACTATTAGACTGGTTTCTAGTTCAGAAATGAGCTTTTGGAGCTAGGAGATTACCAGAATCTTATGGATCTAGTACACTTTTCCTCTAGTAATAATTATTTAACGTAATCCGAGAAAAGATTATTAACATTTCATAGTAAACATTTACCTTTTATTTTATTATCAAATTACTAGTTCAGATTGAAAAACATTATTGTTTTGAATCCAAGTCAACTTCTCATTGGAAAAAGCGATGAACTAAAAGCTAGTCTAGAAATATTGAAAAAGATAGTAACAAGAAAAAAAAGAATTTGCTGTTAAACAGCAAAGCAGTGGTCATATAATTCCTTATTATTTTTCTACTAATCCTGGCCAAGAGATAAAAATGTGTATAATTATTTTTTGAAAAAATCTACATAACTATACCACTAAATAGACTTGGATTGAAAACACTAACATATTTTTAAATTTAGGATAGCAACTGGATAGTAAAATAAAGAATTAACTGTTGCTACTAGAGGAAGGGTTCAAAACATTCAAGAAATCTGCTTATAGATCCAAATGTCTTTTACTGATAAAAGCCAAAATCTAAAAGTTGTCTGGAAATATTGGATGACAGCACAGGATTTTATAAGCACTACCATGCAACATCTATTGATTATTGAAGCTTACACTAGATAGTAATAATATAATGAGAATAAAATATAGTACAGTGTAAACTTGACAACATTCTTATTTATACCCACAGTTAGAATAATTATGAATGATCCATAAAAAATTAAAAGTTTTGCTTTGATGACATTTAATTGTTGTAAATGCTGTGAAAAAGAAACTATGTTCCCTTTCTCCTATAGATTTATAAATTTAGTTAAAATTATCAAGAATTTTAAAACTATTTATAATCAGCAGATTATCTGCTTATTTTTAATAAATGAGTATTATTAATTTAAATTTTTGTGATTAATATAATATGTTATAAAATATTGATTATATGCACATTTAATTTTTATCACTGTATATATACAGTAACTTTACTTATTATTAATTTACTTATTATGTTCCTAACAATGGAATTTTTTTTTACTATTGTCTAAAAGTTTTGTAATTATTTTATTTCTAGTATTAAATTTAATAATGGAGTATAGTCTTTTGTTTTCTACAAGTATGCCACTTTTTTTTTTTATGTTACTATCATGATTAAAAAAATTCAGACAAAAATACTAAACTTTTTTATAATTTCAGGTACATTCACCCTATCAAATTTCTTGAGAATATTGCCAAAATATCTGGTGAAGAGTGTTGGAGTGGTAAAATAACAATCTTAAGATCTGAAAGTTTTGGGATGGAAGACCAATATCATATAATCAGAGATATTTGATTATTTATTTACCATCAAAAATAGTATCAAGTATATTATGTTGCAAAAAAATATTCTTATTTTGTTAAGATTCATTAAAACTATTATTAGAGATCAATGTTGAGTGAAAAAATGTTAATCTATGTTATAAATCAATCATAATATATTAACTAAATTCTAGAAAAACTTTTAAAAATGAAATTCATTCATATTTATTAAAGCTTTCTATAAGCAAAGTTTTAGTCTTTAAAATTAAAATAATACGTAATATTACGCAATCATCAGATTTTCAATGAAATGGAAGGCTGAAGAGTTATGAGTTGGAATAGTTTGAAGCCTGTCTATTAAAGTATGAAGATTGGCTATCTTAATATAAAGCTGAGCACTGATTATATATATATGAGGATAGTAATCTAGACCAACTGATGATTGCTGGTTTAGCATGAAATACGTATATTGGTGATTATTTATCTTTTCAATATGTGTGTGATCAGATGGGTCAGCAATATGAGATGACACTGAGAGTAGTGGGTCGTATAAAAGTCTGAGTTCGAATCCCGCCTATATTACATATATAAATGCAGGTTTTAGCCTGTGCAATGTATTCACTAAAATAAGAAAATGGATTATTAATTTAATAAATATTCTATTATTTTTATTTACTATTTTAATAAAAATAAACAATTTTAATTAAATAAATTAACTATAGAAACTAATAATAGTACAAAAAATAAAATTGAAATATTAGTTTATTCTCAATTTATTATTAAATTATTTTACTGTAATTTTCTTGTTTGTTTAATTAATTTTTTCTTTCATTACTTAGTCAAAGTAATATAGAATCATTTTTAAGTTTTATTATTATAATTTTAATTTCCGCGTTTCATTATATGCCCTTAGGTCTTCTCAAGATTTCTTTATCCTTCAGATTAAAAATATTTCAGAAGGAAATTAGAAATTAGTGAAGTATAAAACTTTTATAAAGATTACCACTTATTAATAAAGTATTTAACTCTAAGTACGGGAATGCAAATGTATGAATGTTCATATATTTATATATAAATGCGAGAGAATGGATTATATTTATAATGATTAAAAAAAATATATAATGATAAAAAAAAAAAAATTCACTTAGAGGTGATTAATGAAAACCTGCTTTGGGAAAAATGTGTTTTATAAATCTATACATAATATATGCATTTTACACTTAGCTATTTTACAATCAATTATCTAAATTAAAAGATTTGAATAGGTCTAATGCAATACTATACTAACAATATTTTAATTAATGAAAAGTCTGTTTTTATTAGTTTAAATTCTTTTTAGAATATTGATTTTTATGTATTAACAATTAAAATTATTTTTTTTATAATCAAGCGTTGTTAGCCGGGAAGTCATCGCAGCCGCCTTGCAAGCAAGTAGTTGGTTGCTGACGGTTGTGGGTTCGCGTCCCGGCCGATGCTATGACATATGAAAAAAAAAAAAGATAAGCCACCAGGTTAGCAGTTTATTTTTCATTACATAAATGCTTTTCATATATTAAAACACTAATAATAGCAACATCAATTTACCTTATTAAAACAAAATGCATTTCCAAAAAAACACACTCATGTTTAAAATATGTTTGCCTGAAGTTTTGTGATAATGGGATCTTAGTATTTATTATATGTTAGATTATTTCTGTCATTTAACATTAAATTTTGAATGGGTTTAAAAAATTGTAAACTTTATTTAAACTTTCCAATCACATTTAACTGTTAGTAATAGCACACAGGTCAGTATACAACACTGTTTCAAATGATATTCTCCTCTCTAATTCAGATGTCAAATCTGGATCTTTAGATTCTTGAATATTATTATTAATA
This sequence comes from Epiperipatus broadwayi, assembly GCA_028023455.1. Lineage (NCBI taxonomy): Eukaryota > Metazoa > Onychophora > Udeonychophora > Euonychophora > Peripatidae > Epiperipatus > Epiperipatus broadwayi. The sequence continues at coordinate 20,752,874 of JAQFVV010012396.1, forward strand.
ATCAATTCAACTCAATTGAAATAAACAATTGAGATGAAATGATTATTAATAATAATTATATTAAATTTATTAAGTGCAAGCAAATAATATTATAATAACGTGAAAGCCTTAAACCTTCAAAACCTGCACCTTAAACATGCTAACATACAGCCAATCAGATGTAATAATAACTGCATGTGGACCTCTTCATTCTGAAACACAAGTCAGACTCGTAGTTCAAAATTCTTGAGTCTGACTTATTTATATATAAATTGAGGCATAGAAGAAGATGGGTCCCATATTTTTTTGATGGTTCTGACTTGTGTTTCAGAATTAAGAGGTCCACATGCAGTTATTATTACATCTGATTGGCTGTACGTTAGCATGTTTAAGGCGCAGGTTTTGAAGGTTTAAGGCTTTTATGTTATTATAATAATAATTACAGAAACAACATTATGGACAAATTCAGTATAATATTTATTGTATATGACCATTGCTATGGATTCTTGAATATTGAATTTTAAGATAATGCTCATCATCTGAAAAAAAAAGGGACTACCAATTGAAATATTGTTATTAGTAACACTTGAATGTAATTGAAAAGGTTAAATAAAGTTTAAGCTTTTCTGAAGATATTCAATATTTAATATTAGATAATGGAAATAGCACAACATATATAAGCTTTTTTTATGACCCAAAATATTTTAATATTTTATAGTCAATCCAATTAGTCATCAAATTATTGAGTTATAAATAAGTATCTAATGATTGTGTAGTAGATGATAAAACAGAAAAAAGGACTATTACAAAGTGATGATAAATTTTGTAATGATATTTTTATTACTTCTTTATGGAGATTGAGAAGATGTTTCTTGTCTTTTAACTTTTATGTATTTATTTTGATGCATAAATGTTTACATATTTGATAAATGAAGCCCCTTATAAGTGATAAGCATAAAAATAAAACACTAAAAATAATTAAAGGACTCATTTATAAGATTAGTATATCTGTTTATCATGTATACACCTGAAGTTTAACTCTGGGCTAATTGAATTTTGTTTTTTTTAAGAGAATGAAAAAATACATATATTTTTCTTTCAGGTTGATAATTCAAGGTCAATTCAGTTAGTGAACTAGCAGTGGCTAATAAATGTATATCTAGTTATCCTCATCTGGAATATAAAAGAAACCAAGAATAATGTGACTTAATCAAATGAGTACCATTGTACTAATTTCACAAATACAACAAAATAAAATAAAATAAGAGATTGTACTATATTGCAGGTCTATAACTAATAATGGATATTCATAATTTATTTTATTAAAATTTAAAAATAATTGCTATAATAAATTTAACTATGCACTTAAAAATAATTATTTATATTGGTAGGAGAGCCTTAAATAGCACACAAGATAGCAATAATCTTTCAACAGTTTTGCCCTTTTTTAAAAATTGAGAGTTTGGCATCTTTACTTGACAAAACATGAGCAGGGAAACAATACACATTCTCCAGCCTTCCTACCATTAGGGGAGGGCTAATCCTCTGGCTATCAATCACCAAAATGGGCACATCTAACCATGGCCAGAGCCATCTTAGTGGCTTAAATACAGTGACTTGAAGTAAACCCTTCAGTGCTGAAGCAAAAACTATTCTGGTAACACCACAAGCTTTCAGGTAGCATTATAGATTCTTTCCAGTGAGATTAAATGATCCCTTTTTCTAATAGCACTGATCTTGCACAAAAGTTTGCTGTGTAAATTACCATTACTTTTCCCATTGTCCAGACTATATAGTTAACTTGATTGACAGACTAATTATTCCAAAGTTTCTAGTTTTAGGGCATTCATTCAGGTTGAAAATCCTTAGTTTATAGGATGTGATCCAACCATTGAGATATTGCTCTGCATTGATTTAATACCACACAACCAAAGAATAGGTGCTGTATTGATTTATTTTCTTGATTGCATATCTGACAAACATAATTTAGTTTGGCAAAGCCTTTTCTCATGACTAGAAATTCACAGGTGGGGAGTGCAGTCAAATTTACTTTTATGATAAAATCCATATATCTTCTCTCCAACATCCAGAATTTAAATTTTCTAATTAACAGATCATTTGAAAGTCCCAAGAAGCCCTGAGGAACAGCTGTGGTAGGGTTAAGAAATTGGTGTACATCCCAATATTTCAATTTAGCAGACAATAATTTGCTTCCAATTCCTGCCCCCTTAACCAATGCAACAATCCTCTTCAGCCAAGTTAGCAGTTTGACAGGTGGGGGGGGGTCTATCTGTAGGTGGCAGCAAGTCAGTGGGGGGGGGATTAAAGAATGAAAAACAGCTGATGTAAAACATTCTTACTATTCTATAAGAAGAAAATTTAAAAAGCAAAAAAATTAAATTGTAAGTTTTTTAATCCTTCACATTATTATAATTATTTTCAGAATCATAATCATTATTAAATAAAATACCCGTAACAAATTTTTCAGAATTAACCAACACTTAAATAATGTTTATAAAATTGATCTTTTTGAAACAAAGTGACCTTAATAGAACTATTTAATCTCTGGTTTCTATAGTAAAAATTTCTTAAAGCAGCTACTTTATGAGACATAGTTATCAGGTTTAATTATAGGTTTTAAATTTTTACTATTAACATAGTGACTACATATTAAAAAAAATATTTTTTATATTTCTTCTCAGCAATAAATCCAAAAATAAATTAAACGTATGTAAGTCTGTCTTATGTGTAAATATGTCATGCTTTCTTTCATATGTTAAAAATTATTTTCATACTCTTGCATTATTGCTAATAACAAACATGCATTTTAGAAGAAAATTCTATTTACTTAAAATTCAGTTTATATAAAAGAATCAAAAGAGATCTTTTATCTAATTTCGAGATCTCCTTGTACTTATTTTATTCATTTTTATATTGATAATTATTTAAAATCAATTTTTCATTTTAATAAACTTTTTTTTATATCCTGATTGAGAACATAAGCATTATTAATACTGAAACTTCATTTTAATTGAAATCAGAGATAATATATATATTTCTACAAAAAAAAAATACTTAAAAAAGCTGTGTGACTGTTGCATAATACAGATAAAGCTAGTTCTTTCTATTTTCTTCCTTTAAATTATAATAACAAAAACGATTTTTATAAAATTATTTTAACAATAAATGATATTATTAATTGATATCTTTTTGCTTTCTTTCTTGAAAAATCAAACCAATAATATTAACTTTAAAATATTTTTTCAAAGTATTTATTTTTATCTCTTCATTTTTAATGTATTTGGAGGTAAAACTAAACAGTGGGTTAAATGTTAAAAACTTGTGATATCTAAAGAATCATAATATAAAAATATAGTTATGTTTTTGTTAGACAGACAATGCAGTAACCTAATATGCAGCTGATCAATCTATGTTAACTTGAGATATTTATTCTCTACTTAATAATAGCTAGATTCTTCCTTATCAACCAGTTAGTGGATCGATTACATAATCATAGCTAAAACATTACTATTTTTTATCTAAAATACTCCTGGTACTCGGGATAAATTTATATATATCACTCACAGTGTTAAATGTGAACAATAATTATTAACATTATGAAATTTAATTATTCATAGACAAAAGTTCATTATTTATGTACTAAGAAAATTAGTGTTTATTTTTATTATATGCATATGTTTATCTATTCTAAGATAATATGTTGTATATGCGGAATTACTTAAAGTTGTTATAATAATAATTTACTAAGGCTGTAACCTTAGAAATAAGCGTCTGAAAAATACGAAGGTAAGGACCTCTATAGGTCTTAAAACACAAACTTACGCTATGAAGAAAAGAGAGAATCCTTTCTTTACTTCAACCTACTTTTATATATAAATAGGTGAAGCTGAAGTGTTTTGATCTAAGAGTGTGAAGCTATTCAATACTTCACTAATTAAGTCCACAATTCTTATAATACATTAATACTCGCGAAATCTTACAATTTACTACGAGTCAATGAAAAGATTTTATAGTAAGAAATCTGTTACGATAATTTAAAGTTGTAATTATAAATTTTATTAAACGCCCATTATTATATTAAGTAATAATTTACTAAGGCTGTAACCTTAGAAATAAGCGTTTGAAAAATACGAAGGTAGGGACCTCTATAGGTCTTAAAACACAAGCTTACGCTATGAAGAAAAGAGAGAATCCTTTCTTTACTTCAACCTACTTTTATATATAAATAGGTGAAGCTGAAGTGTATTGATCTAAGAGTGTGAAGCTATTCAATACTTCACTAATTAAATCCACAATTCTTATAATACATTAATACTCGCGAAATCTTAAGATTTACTACGAGTCAATGAAAAGATCTTATAGTAAGAAATCTGTTACGATAATTTAAAGTTGTAATTATAAATTTTTTATTAAACGCCCATTATTATATTAAATAATAATGTAATTGTAAAAGAGATATGTTAGAAAATTACTCGAAGATGGTAACAAGCAATTATATTTACTTAGTGTTGATGATATTAAAAAATTATCTTTGATCATAATATTTTTCTGCTTACATTAATTGAAGTAGAAAATTTAACACATATACATACAATATATGTAATACTTCTTTGTGTGTAAATACATCTAGATATAATTTTTATTTTAGTTTTGAGGAAGTATATATTTTAAGACATGCACAAGGAAAGACATATAAAAATTTATATACATATATGTATTTTTTGACAGAAACAAGTTTAATTTATTTGTATGTCAAAAATAGAAATTTAGTGACAATAAAAAGAAAAAGTAACAGATGTAATTTTGGTTACTTATTTCTAGTAAACAGGATTTAGAATTAATTAAAGTTAATTTAAATAATTAGAATTGACTTTTAAAGCATGCTTATATACATCTGGTATATATGAAAAAGCAATCAATAAGGCTGATAAAAAGAATGTCCAAGTAGAAAATAGAAATGCAAATGTGTGATAATATAAGGTTAGATATGCTTTGCTGAACCCATTGATGTGGAAAGTAAATACAAAGGGTCAGGAACATTTATGTATTGACTATTAATAAATCTGGGCAAAGTAGGCCCACAACAATTTAGAGTATATTTTTTTGTTATAATTCTTACTATTAAAATAAATATAAATCAATTGTACTTGTATTTAACTAATAATATTATATGGTAAATTATCACATAACCTACTATTAAAGTAAATTAATCAATAAATTCACATGTAAAAAAATTCCCAAACATCAATCAATTTATTAAAGTACTATAAAGACATTTATTTAAAAATTTCACTCTAATACATTCTTGAAGCACATAATCAAAAATGTTTGTAAAAAGGAAACCCCACCCCCACCCCCACCAAAATGCATTTCATGCTTCAGATGTTTCAAGAATGTATGGAAGAGTATAAATTTTAAATATATCTAAAAAAAAAAAAATTAATACATGAAAAGAAGAAGATGAAATTGATTATTTTGTTTAACTAAAAAACAGATGTATTAAACTTCAAGTAAAGTTTAAATCTGAGTTATGGATAATCTTTAGTTCTTTATATGATTTGTAATAATCATTAATATATTTAGCTAAAGTGGTTAGTATCAATGTTGTGAGTGCAGAAAGTTTTACACTTGTAAATCAAAGTATAATAAGTATATATATTTATAAAATGTTGTTGAGTGATGATAGTATTAATAGTAATTTAATGGTCAAACTTACTTTTGTGCATCATATGTACATGCTTGTATAATAAGTCTAATATCTAATAAAATAGCTTGTAAAGAAAAAATGTAGAAAAATTTCTCAGGCCATCCTTATGACATATAAACATAAGTAAAAAGATAGTATTCATTTAATTTAGATATATTCTATTCAGCCTTCATGTTGAATCTTCCAATGATGTGAAAAATATAATAGTTAAATAAATGTGAGCCTGCAACAAATGCAGAAATTTCTTTCTGAACAAAAGTATCAGCCTGCCTAATGGATGTGACTTCTAATTTAAAATGTCTCTAATTAAGACAATCAGGGACACTGTGTATCAAATGTAAATATCTCTAATTGATTTTAAAAAAACAACAACTAAATGAGATGTATTTATTGCATGCACAACCATTTTATTATCATCAAGAAAATGATTTACTGCAAAAGAATAAACCAGATATATTTAGTATTTTACTAAATCGATAATATGAATTTTTTCTACAGTACAGGCTTTTTCATACCAAAACTCCAATATGTAATATATAGGGGTTTGAACACAGACTTTCACACAATTCTCAACTATCCATGATGTCTCATACTGCTGACACACTTGATCACATATATGTCAAAAAGATAAATAATCACTAATACACGTATTTCGTGTTAAACCAGCACTCATCAATTAGTCCAGATTATCATCTCCACACACCTATACAATCAATGCTCAGCTTATATTAAGATAGCCAATCGTCATACTTTAATGGACAGACTTCAATCCACGCCACACCACAACTAATAATCTTATACCAAAGACATTTACTTATTAATTGAGTTTGTAACAGATAGATTATGATTATTAGAGTTAGTATTATTGTAATTGAATTCACATTAATCAAAATTATAATAGTATGTAAAATGTGCTAATTGATTTCAACTCTATTAAAAATATATAGATATCAATTTTATAAATATAAATTTATATTTTTTATTAATTAATAATTTAGCGAAAATAATAAAAAAAATACATTATATTTTAAACATAAATTTCTTGCTTGATTACTTAATATAAGAGCAAAAGATAAAACTTTATTTTTTCAAGTTTTATTTTAAAGTAATAAATGTACTAATTAAACAAAAGAAAATAAGTTTCCTAAAAAAACATCATCCCCCCCCCCAACTTTTTGTTTTTATGAAATCACAAGCTTGTTTGTTTTTGTGGTCCCTGTTGTTATTACTATTACAGCATTTCTATCGTTGACGAACTTGGCTGAAAGCAGTTTTTTTAAAAAGAAATACAAAAATAAAGCCGAGAACAGAGAAGTGCATAAATAGATGCAACTGATATTGCAATGAACAATAATTTTTATTTATAAGATTGATATGCATTCATATATATTTTATAGTAAGTGAATTTTAATCACGCTAATAGATTATAATATCGTTATAAGTCACAGGAATGATATATCACACTATTTAATCTCACATTAATTACATCTTACCTGTATATACTAATTGAAATAATATATTCTTCCAATACTTGCTAATTTATTCTAAATCTCAAGAATATAGCCCTTATTAATAATTAGTGCAAAAATATGCAGTTTTCCTTCTAAATCATTAGTAACATCAACACTCATTTATTTTTCTTTTATTTAACAAAAACTCTCTCAAACTTATAGCTTCTTTTTCAAGTCACAAAACTCAAGAAAGTCTGAATTAACTATTATGTAATGATTTGGTTGAATGAGAAGATTATTTACATTGGATATATTTTCTAATTCATATGGACTTATTACAATTAGATTAATTTTTCAAACTTAATTTTACTTGTCTAATTTAGTTTCTTGATTATAAAGTCAGCATTTTTCCTAATATTGTTTGTTTTTTAAACATATTTGTATGCTTGATTTTTTAAAATCATATTTCAAATTTATATCAGAAACTGTGGACTAATGGCTCTGCTTACATACTTAACCATCATATCTACCCTTTTAAAAAGTACCGAAGTTCCTTTATATAGATTTTTCCCAATTCGATATTATTTACTTTATGAAAAATTTCCACTGAATTTTCTCCAAAAGTGGTCTTGCTGTGAATAGGTGCTTAGCATTTATATAATCTTATGCAATTTATTTGTATACACAGGCTTCCTATATTCTTTTTATGTCTAATATTATATTAAAAAAATTAAATAGTTATTAAATTAACAATTTCACATTTTCATTCTCTTTTTAAAGATGTGACGACCTCCAGTGAAAATATTAAGTAAGATTTAATATCTTGAAATAAACTAAAGTAACGTGCATTTATATTTCTCCTGATGGAGTGGTTATGTCTTTTTCTAACATTAAAATTGAATTTTTTTTTTTTTCAAATCTCTAATTTAATGAAGTTTCATAACACATTGTCTCTTGCAAATTAGATATTGTATAAAAATATTTCTACAGTTTTATATGTTGTGATTGAAATATTAGCAAACATCAATATATCTGTTTGGCTTTTTTAATTTTTTTATTAAGGCTTTATAAGGCTACACGACCAGTTCTTGTAATAAGTTAATTCTTTTTCAAAACATATTTTTTTTTTTACATTTCTTTTTTTTATTTTAATAAATTGACTTTCTAATTGTCTTAATCATCTTCTTCTATAGCTGTCATTACTGGTGTTAAGCAGGTGTAGAATTTGCATATCTGAAAAATCCACCTGAATTACTTTCATTCTTTAACATCTGTTTATTTTACATAAAATAAATAACTTAAATTACCTGTTTCCTTAAAATAACGTCAGCTTTTATGGATAAAAAATATTCATTAAACAGAGCCAACTTTTCACTTTCTGTCAAAAATAAAACTTTTTGCCTTTTAATATTTGTGGTATACATGTATGTGTGCTTAAACATATATAATCATCCATATTGGATAAATATAAAGACTAAATTGAAATTTATATTTAAAAAATATATTAGTTTAAAACTTCTTATATTAATTTTTAAGCCATTAATCTCTTATTATTTAGGCAAACTACCAATGAATTTTTATCTGCAAAGTGCATTTAGTATAGATATTATATTTAACTATATATACATTAAACACCATGCAAAATAATATTATAATATTCAAGTCTATTCATTTGCACTATTTCCAGTTCTATCGCATATTTTTCTACCTTTTCTTTCAGATATCAGAAGAGACATTGCTTCACAGAAAATGCATAGCAATCTGTTAATCAGATCAGCCTGTCCAATACTCAAAATATAAGTTCACCATCTAAGAGTCCTCTCAAAGCAAGATCTTTTTGAATCTTCTTCAAGAATCTACAATCAAAGTATGATGATGTAATAGAAAGAAGTATTTTTGAAGCTGCAAACAAATTTCTTTTTGCAGATCTAACAATAAATCTTTCTAGAGATGTAATTGAAGATCTCATCAATTGATTCAGGAGAGACACAGTTGCAGTATGCATCTGCTTCATAAATTGAATTCATCAGCAATCTAAATAAATATAGACAAACAAATTATGATCATATAGTTAATGTATGCAAAATCTATAGCTACACTGGTAGAATTATAGACTTAATAAATTTCTATTTCATAATTGGCAACTCCACAGATATTTTTATACTTTATTAATAGTAAAGCAAGTGATTATAAAAATCCTTATGCTAAATAAATAAATAATATATGTATAAACTGAATATGTATATCAAATATGTAAACCACTTTAGTAATATACATTAAATCAAAATACAGTGCTGGATATATATGACTTCAGTCATCTTTCATAATTATATTAAATATAAAAACTCATTTTCATTTGAATTCAAATTTAGTCTGACTTTCACAAGTTTGGACTAGCTATAAGATTTTAGTTCAACAAATATTGTATTTAATTGTTATATTTGATGTTTTGTTTATATTTTAATCTCCTTTTCTCTTCATCATACAGGATTGTCTTCAATATATTATGCAATTTATTTCATAAAATGCTATGGAAAATCAAGCTATACTTAGGTCAGTTCATAATGTATATTTCTGTAATATCAAATGTTTTAGTTATTGTATATAGTTTACTAACTTATAAAATAAAAAAAAAAATATATTCCTAGATTAATATAGTGCATTCATTTGTTTTATTTATGACTGAGTTCAAATTCAGGTTGAGATAACATAAATCTTTTATAAACAAGTCAGCACTTAGACAATCCCAATATCAATAACAATCAACAATTTCAAACAGTTGTCATGGCAACCTTATTTTAACAATATATATATTAGACCAATATTTATATAAAATTTGAATAAAAATTTTAAAAGTAAATATTTTCAATACTTTTAATAAATAGAAATTATAAAGATAATTTATATGCATAGATAAATGTATACAATATTATTAATTATAAATTTATTTTAAAAATATGTTAAAGTAAAAAAAAATTATTATTAACAATTATAAAGTAGAAATTATATTTTCTTAAAAAATTTAGTTAAAATTCTTATAACAGATCAATCAATCATTAAGGAAATAAGTATTTAATGTAATTTAGTCAAAAAATGTATTTTTTTAAAGATAAAATTTTGTAAATGTCATGATTGGACAAATAAGTCATAGACCAAAATGAAGTTTAAGAATTATCTACCACCAATAAATAGATCAATGAATTGAAATGACAGATGATGGATCCAATTTTGCTGATAAGTCAACTCCAGGAAATATAAATAGTGGTTATAATTTGTTGTGCTGATTGACTTTGATTGATTATTGCTGAACTACCTTGATTGAAATATCACTGCTGAAATACTTTAATTGATTTTACAACATAGACATTTCTGATTGTACTTTCATTATACTTATTGTGAGTGGTGTTGAAAAATACAATGGAAGAGTAGAGAAGTTGAAATCTTCTTCACCTTCTTCACATTTGTCAGCCAGCAGAATGCAGGCCAAAGATTTATAGAGAAGTATGGAAATAAGTATGGAAATAAGTTCTCAGCTAATGTAGAGACAACATTGTTTCCACTATAAGACTAAACATCAAGTGTCTACTGTTTTGGGAAGAAACCATCCATCAATAAACAAATAAACTATCATCTCATATTGCCTTATTAAAACCTGCAGACACCATAACTGTGGTTGAACAACTGAAGTCAACTAAAAGTATACCATTACCTGAAATCCAAGCTCAAACTCTTAGTGATGTGCCACTACATTTTGACATTGTCTATAATTTTATAAATATTATAAAAATAAGGTAGCCAGATGAGGGCACAACTAGACAAATAACTTAGAACCAGATTGTGAAACATGTTTGACAGTCATGATTTATTTATTTACGAATGGCAATCACCAAATATAAGTCAATTAGAACAAAGATAATCAAATATGCCATTTAAAGATTTGATTATATTTAAATGCATATTCTCTTTTTTTCTATAGCATTCTAAACTGACTCGAATCTTTTTTATAAAAAACAAATACAAACTTAAATTTAAATGCAAATATTATCTATTTTTAAATGTGATCCAAATTATTTAACAAATATTGTTTTCTTGAGGAAACATGTGCCATCACTAACCCTATATATGACAGTGATCCCAGTTGATTATGGCAACCCTGATCAAGTAGATGCAACACCCTTGGGTGACTTACTAATAAAAGTGTGCCAAATGGCACACTCAAACCCTCTCTTTCTAATGTTAAATAATATATTCTAATTTTATTGGACAGCATAAGTATCTACCATTTTCTTACAGCTTTCAGGGCATCCATTTTCCATACACCATGTTTTGACATAAGGTTCCTGTGTTGATTATCATCAGAACATTTAACTGATCTGAATCCCTTAATCCCCCCTCCCTTTTTTTTCAAGATCAAGCAGTTATCATTATTCGGAAAAATCTAATCTGATTCATATATTGAATTATAACAAAATGCATATAAAAAAACACATATTTAAATAATCTATCAGCTTAATTCCCTTGTTTTAATTAAGTTAAAATAACATAATAAAAATCCCCATTAATAATCCCACACTCTATTGTTGAAATATTTAATAAAATTAATGGGGTATATATTTCTATTATGCAAGATGAAATAAAAGTTCACTAAGTAACAGTTCATAGTTATCTTGATCCATTAGTGATTCAACTTTCTCCAGGTGATCAAACTTTTTATATGCTGACATGAGTTCTGTTTTTGTCCATTGGATTTTCTAAATGTTCTTGGCCAACTGGTTAACTTCTTCTTGTCCATAGTTGACGATTGCTCGTGTAGCTCCAGATGTGGCAGGGAGATAAATTTTCTGAGGGGGAAGTTTCTTAAATGTTCTCTAACAGGAGAACATTTTCTTGGCACTGGTTAATAATGTTTTCTAACTACAGTTCTGGATTTGTACCATTTTTTTTAGAAAAAATAGTCTCGACTGCCTTAACAAAAGAAAACTCCACAATTTATACATTTTGTTGACAATAGGATTCACACTTATTGGTTTATTTTCAGATGCATCTCTACACTTTTAAATTTTGTTCTTTTTTTTTTAATCAGTGAAAGCATTCTTGTTTAATTAGCATAATAGATCCCCTCTAGTGATAAATCTAATTACAAATATTTTTAGTATCCGTAGTTTCAACAATAGAGTTAATTGCACAAACTAACTTTTACTCCCTCCTCAACTCATGTTTCCCCAAGAATTACAATTTAAAACACAAAAGAAAAACTTTAATAAAAATTCAAGATCTATTTTTATTTTGATTTTTCAGGTAAATAATTAAAAGAAATTCTGATTTCTTCCGAATAAGAAAAAAAAAAACTTTTAAGATAGATTTAAAAGATTAAAATAATGTATATTTTTAATAAAACTACTTTAAACCTAACTCAAAATTAAATATATATTTACCGATGAGGTGGCAGAAAACACCACCTCAATGATGAAAGAAAATGGGTGTGAACTTTAAAATATAATCTTAGAGTACAAACATAAAATATTTATTTCTATTACCCTGAAAATATTTTATAAATTATCATTATTATTGATTTTGTAAATCTGTTTGTAAACTAGTATGACAGCAGATTGCTTTTTCACTTTATTTAATTATGCCACAATTCAGGTTGTGTAAATTTAAAAGAAGAGTATTCTTTTTGTTTTATATATAAAAAGCAATTAGCTTATTATTGCAATCTCTGGCCGTGCTATTAAAGTTTTAACAGCCATTTTCACTACTTGCAAATATAAAACAGGTTGCATAGACAGAATAGGTTAAAATTGTTTTTTTATTTATTTTAAAAATATATTTATTGACATAATAAAATTGTACAGATGAATAATAAATACACTTTGTTAATGTTGGCTCATCCATTGCTGGCATTGGTCTGGTAGATGTCTTTTTATTATCTTTTAATAGTTTACAGTTTTAAGCAAACTACCCTCGTTTTGGGGAAGGATAAATAGGGTGTATTGATAACTGCTGTAACTTTATTTCAGGCTGTTTTGTTTATATATGACATTCATTCATATGTGTTTTATTTATTTGTAAATGATTATTATACCATTGCAATTTTCACTCACAGTCATCACCTTACTTAGAGCAGTGGTATGTAGTAGATGGATATTCCTATTGTATATTATATGCTTTGTTTTCTGTAAGTCTTGGATGATACTGTTACAACTTCCAGTCATTCTTATGCTTACTACCTTTACATAATATGTGATAGATGAAACTGCCTATCATATAGTGTATTCCTACCTCATATGTGTTTGTATTATTATAAATAATGTAACACAGATGTTGTTTACCTGTGATTTATATTTGAACATATAGCATTTACTTAATTACCTGTATTACAGCCTGAAAGTATTTATAGTAGTCCAGTTCTTTAAATAGTTCATGAATTCAACATATACTTAAATTTTAGGTTTATTAAATCTTAAAATTGTAATAATAATAATTAGTTGTAATAGTTGGTCTATGCATCAAGTATTTGTTTCATTTAGAAATAATTAAGTATGTATTATATTGTATTAAACCATATATTATTTGTGCATAAACTTAATTATTGAATCCATAAATAATTAATCGTACTAACTTGTTTATAAAGTGACAGGGCAGTCAATTTATGCTATTGTGGGTACTGTAAAATTGTATGTATATAAATAAATTATAATGTCTCATTATTTTTAGCATGTCATTATTTTGTAGTCAATAATTTAATTAGAATATGATAAAGAGTATCATGTGTTTGTTTATTCTGTGATGTCAGAATGTGGAGATCTCATACAAATTGCCCTTGGATAATTTACAGGTTAGCTATACATTTTGACAAATACAATATATAACCAGTTTGTAATCAGTTGGAAATGGGTTTATTACTATTTTTACCAGGAGACTAAACAAGGGTAGAAAACAATTTAAACCCTCTTTACATCCTGGAAATTATTAAGCTTGACAAATGTTATCTTTTCTCTCATTGTATCTCAATGAAGAGAAGTTGGAAAGAGCTCTGCCATTTGTTGGGATATTTAAAAACTGTTTTAGCAATTGTCTACTCTATCAAATAATAATAATAAACTTTTAAAATTTTATCAGAAATTTGTAAATACAAGCTGCTACACATTGCAAATTTCAGGGGTTTTTTAAGTCTGTATTTTTTGATTTTTTCTTCATAAGTCAGAAAATTCTACAAAATATGTGCCTATTTTAAATGCTTCTACATTAATTTGCCTTGTCTGTGTTCTGTCAGTATGTCAGCATTTTATCTGTGTTTCTGTATGTATGACCACATTTTTGAGTTAACAATAAAAAAAATCTGTTCCCATTTTGAACTTGAACTCATATCTTATGCTTGGCAAGAAAATTTCCTAGTAAAATTAATGAGAATATGTCTGTAAAATAACATTTTGCTAATATTGATTTAACTGTTACTTAATTAAATTAATTTAAAAGAGAAAAAACATGATGGAAACATTATATTTGTAGAATAAAATTTTGTTAATATTGATTTAACTCATCCTTAATTAATTAAATGAATTAGAAAGCCAATACATAAATATTTTATGTAGGAGTTGATGACATGATATTTAAATTTAGAATTTGTTTTTAGAAAACATTTTTTATTTTAACATCTTATTATTAAATTATAATTTTATTTTATGTGTCAAAGTGTTGGCTGGGAAGCTAACCCCAGGACAACTGCTTATAAGCCACCAATGCTTGACAAATTATAATTTTTGTCAGATTTTTTTGTAGTTTTAACTATTTTTTAAAATAATATGTAGATATTTATAAAAAATAAAAAAATAATATGTAATTTTTTTTAAAATAATGATATTATGTAAATAGTCAACTAAAATATAGAAAAATAATTAAAATAATGTGCTTCTCAATTAATTTGCTATTCTTGAAAAATATCAAGGATCTTAAGAGTCTAGACTTGTTATAAAATAATTGGAAATTGCAGGGATGTTGTCATATCAGACCAGTTGAGACTCAAATAAATCATAAAAATAAAAAAGACCTCAAATGCTTTTAAGAAATGACAATATTCCTGCAATTTCCCAGTGTTTTATAACAAGTTTAGATTCTCAAGTTCTCTGATATTTTCCAAGAATGTCAAATTAACCAAGAAATGAATTATTTTATTTTTATATATTTTTTGTCTTCTTTATATTAAAGCATTATTTTAAAATACAGATATATATATATATATATTATTTTTAAATAAAATATTATCTTTACATTTAAAAAAAACAGACACTGGTGACACACATATGAAAAATTCACATGCAAAAGAATGCTTTCTTTTTGTTTCTGTCATATTGAAACAGGAAGTCATTATAATAATGTTATGTGTTGGTATATATATTTTTAAAAATATAGAGAGAGAGATGAGAAAAATATTAAAATAACATCAGCAAAGACCAAAAGTTAAACACATTTAACCCTATGCAGGAGATTGTGCTGGGGGAGCAAAGCTCCTGTCATCAGTCTGAACGTGCTTCAAAAACCAAAACTCCTCAAGGGCCTCAGACTCCATTCTCTCAAAGTCTTTTATCTCCAAAGAACCCATAACATTCTCTATAAGATCTTTAAAGATAACCTAGAGATGGAATGCCCTTTCCCAATAGAGGTGGATCCTACCGATCAGCCCCCTCCTAAACTGCATAAACTCTGGATCCAACATCAAGTGTCTATCACTGTTCAAAACTTTAGAACTTCGAGTTCACTATTCCAAAATAAACTATCTTACTGGCAAGTCTACCAATTGGTTTCAGAGAGCACAACCAAAAATGGTAATGTACTCCCAATTGGAATACCGCAACTCTCAAAGATAACAAAATTACTCAAACTAAGTCCCAAGTTTGTTGACTTTCTCCTGAAGGTCAACCTGAGGGCTCTTCCTACTGCAGCCTTCTTTTGTTATCAAAGTGGATATAATATCGACCCCCTCTGCCCTTTATGCATGAAACAGGAGGAGTCCATGGTCCATATTCTTGATTATTGCAGATCATGGACATACCTACATAACCTAGCACTGAATAGAAACAACAATTCAGATCCTACCTATATCATGCTCAAGCCTGCATTCGAAAAAAAGAAACATTGCATTGATACGTCTTGCCATGTTTTATTAACTTTTCAATCTAGTCAGTCAGATGTATAGTCACATTCAATAAAGGTTGTGATGACCCCATTGATAAACTCTTCTTCAGTACCCTGTGTAAAATTTAAAGAGGATGATAAATGCACTGGTCAACCTTGGTTGGTGGACCAGACATGGGGACAGTTTAGACTTTAATCACATCACCGTACCGATCTCAACCATCTGTACCCACAGAAAGCCTAAATCCAGGTGCTCCAATGACCCTATCCCAGATTAAAACTTGATTGAACTCTACTCAAAGGATTCAGCTCTACTGAATCTTAATCTTATGAACTGGTTAATTGATAGACTATCTCACTCACCTTTGCTTATAAAAAAACTCAATAAGTTGTAATTGATTTCAATTGTAGCTGTTTATGTACCTAGAATTAGACCTAAATAGAATGCAAATAAATTGTTATTGAAAGTAAGTTAAACACATTTATAACATAATCATATGTTGAATATTTTCTATCATATAATATTGAATATCTTTAGAAAAATTTAAATGTTATTTAAACTTTCCAAATAGCATTCTACTGTTAGTAATAAGACATAGATTATTATACAATGCAATGATTTGAATAGTATTACTATTGTCTTCTTCAGTTGTTGCTGGCCTGACTAGATACAATATTATTGTTGGAATTGAATTAGCATCTTTATATTTATGAATATGGCTTAGAGTGTTATCTTAAATCCAATATTCATAAATATAAAGATCAGGTTTGATTTCTTGCTAATACTGTCACTGATCGGACTGGCAACACTTGATGAAAAGAGAATAATAGCACTCAAAACATTGTGTTATATATTAGCTTGCGTGCTATTATTAACACCTGAATGCAATCGGTTTTATCAAGATCAAACAAAATCAAAATTTGACAAAGTGAAAAAAAAATGTTTTAAAAAATAAAACAAAATTAATTTAACGAAAGTAGGAAAAACAGGAAATCTTTTGAGAAATGTATAAATTTTAATTTGAAATTCTTCTTTCTGTTGGAGCAATTTTTTTTTACTTTATTCTATAGTCCTATTAAATCTGTATTTCCAGACTAGTTTTTGTTTGTGGTTTTAATCAAGGTGAAGATTCGATCTAATGATGTATCTAATTTATTTTCACATAGAGCAAACTTTTATAAATTGATTATATTATGAAGTTAAATGCTTGTAATTGAAAAAAAGGTTTAAGGTTTGAATCCCAACACCATTTTATTGTAAATTTATATTAAAATGACCCTAGACAATTAATTTTAAAGAATTCAGTTATAAGTCAACAGTGAGTACCTTTCTTCCTTTACCAGGAAATTTATATAAATTTCCTGGTAAAGTAAGAACTGATCATCTGCTTTCAGGAACAATTATCTTCCCACTTTACTCCAGGACATTTATTGTAAATTTAAGCAATTAATGAACACTATACAGAAATAGTGTCAATATTTTAAATGAGTTTCTGAATTAAGAATATTATAAGTAAAAATTTTAAGTTCTATATCTAACCTAATGCACTTACACATTCAGCAGCCACTATTAACTCCTTTATAGCATCAATATCATCATCATCATTTTCAAAGATTATTGATTTCCTGCAGGATAAATTTCTCTCCAAGTTTAATCCATCTTCTCTGATTCCTAACATATCATCTCCATATCACCCCATCACACTTCCTTATTTCACCCATCCATTTCACACATGGTATAGATCTTTTACAATCTCTTAAAATTCAATTTAATATTTCAACTGTCCATCTATTGTCATCTATCTTTTCTAACATTTTGTCCAGCCTAACTGCACTTCAGTCTTTTAATTCTTTTAATAATATCAGTAATATCTGCTTGTTTTCTCACCCATGTATTTCATTTTCAATCTCTTCTTGTTACCTCTACATATATCTCCTCATACTTAATTGAGTAGCCTGAAGTCTCTGTATATCTCCTCTGTTAAATATCCAAATAGTAACACACATTAATTAAAAACCTTTTTCAAATACATAGATATATTTCCTTTTATATTAAGTTACTTCTAAACAAAATGGTCCAAGTTTAATTCTATGATTAATTTTATCCATTATGTTTAATAATAATCTGGCCAAAATATTTGTAGTTGTTAACTTCTTTTAACTCATTGTTAACTTTATTTTCTTCTTTTGGGAAAATTCATACAACATTTAATTTAGTCTCGTTAACATTTACCTTTAATCATATTTTCTTCTGATTACTCTTGCAACATTTCCTGAAGCTCTAAAGCATTATTTGCAAAAAACAATTATATCATCTGTAAAATTTAGATGATTTAAATAATCTTCATTAATTTTATTTCTTTAGCTTCTTATTTAATCCGCAAAATAATTTTTGCAAAACTGCTGCAAAAAGTTTTGGAGATATGGAGTCACTCTCTCGAGCACCCATCTCAATATTAATCTTTTTAGTATCATTATGTAATCTAAACAGAGCAAAACTCTCCATACAGTATTGCCACCTATGCTAAACAGAGTAATCAATGGATACCTGAAGGCTTGTGCATAAAATCCCTATCTAATGCCTACTCATCCAATATCCCCAGACTAATTTCTGTCTTGTGGCCTTTGTCAGTGAGGAGCTTTGGATCTGAGAGCACTGCATCTAGATCTTAGGATCTAATGCAACTCTCTAGCAACCACCTTTTATCTCTACTTAACTACAAA
Organism: Epiperipatus broadwayi; assembly: GCA_028023455.1. Taxonomy (NCBI): domain Eukaryota; kingdom Metazoa; phylum Onychophora; class Udeonychophora; order Euonychophora; family Peripatidae; genus Epiperipatus; species Epiperipatus broadwayi. Next base: position 20,771,891 of record JAQFVV010012396.1, read on the forward strand.
ACTATGAGAATGAAATTGGAAAACACAAAAAAATATTTTCAATCTAAGCTCAATAGCTTATATAATCATATGGGTCTGAACTCAGTTCAGCACCAATACATTTTGGTGTCTTTGGCTCTTTTACAACCATGGCCACCACTATCCTATTAAGCAGGATTGGTGTTAAACCATTAAGCATCACATGATCACATTTCTTATACTAGCACATTAATTGTTGATAAACAGAGCAAAACTCTCCATACAGTAATGCCACCTGTGCTAAACAGAGTATACTATACTGTATGGAGAGTTTTGCTCTGTTTATCAACAATTAATGTGCTAGTATAGGAAATGTGATCATATGATGCTTAATGGTTTAACACCAATCCTGCCTAATAGGATAGTGGTGGCTATGGTTGTACAAGAGCCAAAGACACCAAAATGTATGGGTGCTGAACCGAGTTCAGACCCATATGACTATATAAGCTATTGAACTTAGATTGAAAATATTTTTTGTGTTTTCATTCTCATAGTTTTGTAGTTAAGTAGAGATAAAAGGTGGTTGCTAGAGGGTTGCATTAGATCCTAAGATCTAGATGCAGTGCTCTCAGATCCAAAGCTCCTCTCTGACGAAGGCCACATGCCAGAAACTAGTCTGGGGATATTGGATGAGTAGGCATTAGATAGGGATTTTATGCATAAGCCTTCTGACATCCATTGATTACTCTGTTTAGCACAGGTGGCAATACTGTATTGAGAGTTTTGCTCTGTTTATCAACAATTAATGTGCTAGTATAGGAAATGTGATCATGTGATTATGTAATCTACTTGTTGCTGTGGCATTTTTATAAATATTCTTCAGTACATGACAATATTCTGGGTATTGATGATTCAATGCTTTAATTATTGAAGAAATAAATGCTAATAGAATCAAATGCCTATTCATAATCTACAAATCCAAAACTAATGGTAACTCATATTTATTGGTTCTTTCCATAACTTCTACTTTGATATCATCTACTGTACTAAAAACACTTTTAAATCCACCTTATTTTTGGCGATGGTTAAAATCCAAAGTTCACTGTAGATGAGCTGAATTATTTTGATAAAAATTTTATATGGAGCTAATAAAAAACTGATAGATCTGTAATTTGTAAAATCTTCATCATCATCTTTTTTTAAATATTAATACTGCATTTGTCCCATCATCGAGTTCATCCTTATTATTTAAATATTTGATATATAATTTTTCCATTTTTTTCTATTTCTTTTGCTTTTTTAAAGCTATTGGTTATATTTTTATCATTATCTGGAGCTTTTCCCTTCTTCATAAATTTGATTGCAGATCTAATTTTTTCATTTAAAATCTTGAGCAATTCAGAAGATATAGTAGTTGTAGGAAATACTTTTCCTTGTTCTTCATTGCTATATAATTATTGATAAAAACTCTTACCGCACATTTCATGATGTCATCTCTCTTTTTTTCTCATTGTAGAAATAAGGTTTCTGCCAATACTGAGAGGTTGTTTTACACTCTTGAGACTTTTATTCTCTTCTACAGCTTTTCTTACTTTTCTTACTAGTTCATAATTATACTTTTTTTATACCATTATCAACTCTTTTTTACACCATTTTACAAAATTTGAGATATTCAATCCTTCTTAATGTACCATTTTTAATTATTTTCATATTCCTTCTTTTCTTCATAAATTGTCTTGTCTCAGTAAAAATTTTATTGGTGAATTGCTGCTTTTTGCACCAGCTATTTTTGCTGCAGTTTTTACAAGTGTATTAATTAGCTTCCTATTGATTTTATTCAAATCTGAATAAATCTGTAAATATTTGATGACTATAAATATTCTAGTCTGGAATTGTTTTAATATTTTTTTGAACTGAAGATTATATTGATAGTTATTTAAGTTTGACATTAAGACAACAGCTATGTATTTATTGGAATGCAGGTAAAAAATATTTTGATAGCCAGAAAATCATTTTTTTATGTCTCCATTCATATTAAACAAAAACAAATATACAAAAAAACTCACAGAATTTATAGTTTAAATTAGGAAAACAATAAACATTTCAAATAGTTGTGCTGTATTTACAAATAAACTTGTCTTTTTTAAAATGAAAAACAATTCTATTTACTATCCAGATTTACACTTGGAAACACATATTTTTAGTAAACTACTGATATTTTTAACTACCTTAAAATTTTAAAAATCAAAGAGCTGTTTTATTTATTACTACTACTTTAAAATTCTGTAAATAAAATTTAGAACACAATTTTATTTGTCTTCTCTCGAAAGATTTTAAATCTACACTAATGCATGTAATTGTGAATACATATTCATTATATATGTATTTTTTCTAAAAAATTTAATAATATATAAAAATCAGAATTTTGTGTTACTATATTTATATATACTGCCTTTTTTCACTTAAACATCAATAAGTTTTCATATCGTTTTCCATTTTTTATTTTTTTATATCATACTTGATTATTAGAGTGTGAAATCCATGAAAGAAATTCTTATAGAAATGATCAATTTTTAATAACTCAATATTTTATTAAAATCAATGTGTTTAGTATTTTTAATACGTTATTTTCAGTTTGGGAAAATTGTAAGACACATACATATGTACTTATAAAATTATAAACACATTAGTCTTAAAACCAAATAAAATTGTGTTAAACCATTGAACATCACATGATTATCACTCTTTATGCTTACACAAGCTGTTTACACAGAGGCACTCTTCATACAGTAGCACCACTCAGTGCAAGCCAGATTAATCAATGATTGCAGGAAGGTTTGTGCAAAAAATACCTATCTAGTGCCTACTCATCCATTGATTACTCTGGTTTGCACAGAGTGGCTACTGTATGAAGAGTTTTTTTTTCAGTTTATCATATCTTTAACTTAAAATTAAATCTGACATTATTGTTTTTATTTGAAAAAATAATATTTGATTGTCTGAAGATTATAATGATCCCATTTTACTTGTGGTTATTTGTCAGACTATTTCAATATCTAACCAATTGTTAAATATTTTAAAAGCTTTATTTTTTATGATTTTTTAAAAACATGCCACTATCTCCACATAATTAAAAATCTTTAGACCCATCAATAACAGCATTTATCAGTTATATTTACATTCCAAATTCAATGTCAACTAGTTCCATTACCAAACCAGCTAACCACATATTATTGCTCAGGTAATGCTTTTCTCACTTTGCTTAACTAAAAGAACAATACAGAAAATGAAAAACTTAATGAATATTATAAATAATAAAGCTAATCTTTTTAAGCTTGGAAATAAAAAAAAACAATAAGCTGTGCTAATTGCTCTAACAAGCTTTATTGATAAATTCCAGCAAGAGAAAGCATTTTAAAATCTCTATCTAGAAACTACATTCTAACCTTAGAACAATGGTTTCATGCTTTGGCACTCCTCAGTGAGGCACTAGAATAGTTTTTGTTGTTGTTTTTTAATGAATATTATCTTCATGTTTATTGTTCTATGAAAAATGATTGCAGAAGCTTTTGTTCTCAATGAATTATTAAATGATGTATTACTTACCATTATTAATAAACTAAATAATTTTTCCCAAATGTTTCCTGGTCTTAAATTTAGAGATAAATCAATAGATAGATAAACAATCCTCTTTGCTTGGAAATAAAATAAAAACATATATAATTCTGCAAATGTTATGGTTCAATAATTTGCTAATCTTCCATGATAAGAAAATAACCAACCTATTTTTAAATATATTCTTCATACTTTTTTTGTGTAGAATTATTTACCCAAACGCATACATTTATATCTCCCCTAGCCCAAATAATCTTTTCATTTACTATTTTTACATCTACATTGCTAATTTTATCTTACCAACTTACAATTTCATTTTAAAGTTCTGCATTGGTAAAATGGTAAACTCAAAACTTGAAAAAATTATCAATTGATTCTCATCTAAATAAAGTAAAATAATAAAAATCTCACATTCAACCTTCCACTTGGAAGTTCAAGCATCACATGACCTCCTCAAGTACTTAATCATAAACATTATGTATCATAAATATCTGAGAATTAATATTTTATAATGCCATTCTATACATAAGGGTTAACAATGTTTATTGTGGATCTCTAAATATGAGATGCTAAAGCCAGATGATGTCATCTTGTTTCAGAAGAGCTATGCAAATACAAATTAGAAGCAATGATAATGATATATGTATATGCAAACCTATCTTAATTACTAAACTAGAAAAATATTTGATTTATGTAAACAAAAGAGAAATAAAGTAAATTTCAACTTAGATATTTAAAAGAAAAATAAATTTCAACTTATATAACTTCTACTTACTCTAAATGGGTTACGATTTTCAATTTTTAGAATATAAAGTGCAAAAATGCACTATTTTCTTATGTTTTAGCAATTAGCAAATTAAAAATATTTCAAGGTCATAATATGCTAACAGTATAATATACTTATTCTTTATTTTAATAAAAACTTAAATAAAATGAAAAATCTAAATACAGGGAAATATTATACCAATAATAATACCATATGAAAAACTTATATTATTAATAAATATTATTTATAAATATATGGTAAAACAAAAAAAAAACACCTCTCTACTTTGTGCTATATGCCAAGTTTAAATAATCTGAGAGAAATAGATGGTAATGCATTTAAACTTACTGTAGATAGAACTAGAATTGAGGGCTAGTTTTGATTTATCATATTTATTTAAACTAAAGAATTAAGAGACTGTTGCTATTAATAATATATACACAAATATGATGCTTAAATTATTGTACAAAGTACTTAATGCTATTTTGATAACAAACTGAATAAATTTACTGGAAATATTTTATAGAAAAAGATGTAACACTAAAGTGGTTGATTTTGGCAATTATAGACATTTATAAAAATTTAAACTGAGAAATGTTTGTTTTCAAGATCAATAATGAATATCTAAATTATCCTAGATCAGAAAATGTTATTTTTTGCAGTAATGTTACAATTATATGTCGAAAGTTTTAAAAAGTCTTAAAAGTAATTATTTAAAACTTAATGTTAAAAAAATGTTTTCATCATCATCAGCAGTCATTTCCAAAGTAGCATAATTATTTCAAATTTGTATAAAATAAAACGCAAAAAATGAATTTTGCTATGCCTACGCAAGCCAATGCCAACATAAATATGTCCATATATAGCATATGTGAGTGAAATATGTTTCTTTGATATTTTGTGATTTTTTTCTGCAGAAGTTTATTTTTTCTGAAAGTCTTCATCATCTTGTCTATTTGTAACATTTCATTACATGTTATTCTCAACATAATTTTCCATGGAAAGCAATGATTTAATACTTCTTCTGAATGGAATTGAGACAAACTTCATAAAGGAAATGGGGATGGAATTTTTATGAAAACCATCTCAAGTTCATTATAAAATACGTTTTAAAAATCATTTGTTTCACATATTTAATAATGTGATTTTACAATAGAGAACTCTGAAATTATTCAAACGGAAGTCACTCTCCGATAATGTGCTATTTCTTAAATATCAAAATTCCATACACTCGCCCACCAGTAAGAGTTTAAAAAACTTAAGTGACTCACTTAAATTTAGAGTGTACATTCTATATACATCAACTCTTACAGACCATACTTAAATCAGGGCTTGATGTATGCCTGATATTATAATCAAACATTCAATTGTACAAATCTATTTAACTCATCACAGGAGAAAGACATTGTCTCATTTTTATTATGATATTATAGAGAATTCTATAATATCATAATCAGAAATCCATAAACATATTTAACAGTCTTACAATATTGCTGTCATATTTTTAAAATTTTATAGAGCACACTTAAATGAAATTTTTTTTAATGTGTTTTTTATATATTGATAGAAAGTCCAAGTCTCATTTTCATACAACAAATTGGACAAAACAACAGTTCTATATACAACATTAATTGCAACACTTATTCAAAACAATAACAGTATATTGAAATCTGTGTGGCATATTAGCATCCATTTCATTATTTAAAACACCACAAATACATTTAAATTGGTTCCGTTCTCATATTGGTAAACATCTAAACTAAAAATTGCTAAATATTTTTTTCCATCGTTGGCTAGTAAGTAATTTGAATTTTTTGAACATTAATTATTATCCAAAGTGTTTATATCCAAAACGTTAAATACAATCTTAACATCACATTTTGACTGAAAAAAAATAGTACATTAAATTTAAAAGATAATAAAATTTATAAGGTAATAAAATTCTTGCTTTCATTCTATTAAAATAAAAAAATATGCTATGTAATTTGCACCACATCTCAAATTTTGTATTATTATTCACATTTGATGAAAATATTTTCACTACCAATTAGAAATGTCAATGCCATTGTATTGTCTGGGATAATATAATTATTAGGAAAAAAAATAAAAGAATAGATAATTTCCATAAAGTCCATTGAAACAAATATAAGATTTAAATTATAGTCATTCTAAAAGTTATCTATTGAGTGAAACATCTGAAATTTTCAGACACCTAAATCCAGCTGGGTTTGAAGACATGTAGGTGTCTGAAAATTTCAGATTTTCCACTCAATAGATAACTTTTAGATAAATGCTGGATTTGGGTTGGTATTTTTAGATCTAGTGTCTGAACCTATCCTGGCACCTCTCTGAGGAGTGCCAAAGCACGAAACCATGGTCAGAGGTTTGGGGGGATTTCTGACAGAGATATTTTAAATGCTTTCTCTGGTTAAGCATTTATCACAAGGAATTGGCAATCCTCATTGTTTACAACGTACGAACTTAAGATAATAGGGTCATGTGATCTATGACTCTAAATTTGAAGATTTAAATTAGACTTAAAATTATATTTAAATAAACAAATCTTTCATTTTTTTTTAAAGAAAAAAACTTTAATAAATAGTTTTGCTTGCTTGAATGTTTGAAAATAAATCGAACATTTTTATTTCTAAAATGAAAAAAGATATTGTAATTAATATTGACAATTATCAAAAATATGTTGGAAAAAAGAAAATAAAAGGAAAAAAGCAATAAAGGAAATCACTCTTTGAATGATACAACAGATACTATTTTACAAATTAAAAATTTAAATAGAGATAGGCTTGACAATTATCAAAAAGAGATTTTGGTTTGGAAAATATTTCAAGTGAATACGAAAGAAAAGAGTCATTTTTCACAAGTCCTAATTAGAGATGGAATAATAAAATAAGAAAGTGTTTTGAATAATTATAAAGCAGGAAGAATCGTATCACACTTATATGAATATTAGAAGATTTTTTTTTCCAGTGGATTATTTAAATTACCTATGGAAGAAGAATAAATTGTATATGCGAATTTTAAAAAATCTATCCTACAATAATGGAAAAACAAAAAGATAAATAATACTAATATTAGAGATCAAAGAAAAGCTATAAATAATCAATGGAAATTTAGTAAATAAAATTAGTTCAATATGTGAAATTAATTCTCGATTAAATAAAATAAAAACAGAAATCTGTTAAAAAGAAAACTGGTAAGTTATAATCAAAATTGTGTATTTGTTTAAAAAAAACTGTTTGTACCATTAAAAAATAGAGATGAAATACAAATAGAATAATATTTCATCAGGAAAAAAATGTTCTATAGTAATTTGAAAATTGATTTGAAAAGATTCTCCTTTGAAAAAAAAAAAGTACTTTACATGATAAATAAAACAGGATCAAAACTCAATCACACTATTTACTTAAGATTTTTGTTGCTGCTGTTAAATTGGTTCAGTCGAAATGAATCCATTAGTACTAAGACACAGGGCAATTAATTAATTTTTGATAATTAATAGATATAAAGACAAACTCCAGTGTAATCATATAGAATTAGATGTATATATTTTATATTAAACAATTTTATTGATACATAGTCCTACATAATTGTAGAGGACTCTAGAGCTTAAATTACACAGACCAATGAATCACAACTTCACCAGCTTTAAGTGCTTAAATTCTTATGGACTCTCAAGCAATAAATTATTAGATTAATTATTTTTGTCAATTCATAATGGGAGCTTACATTAATGAATATTATTAAATGTGTAACTATAGAAAAATAGTTTCAGTTTCAGTATCAAACTCAATTAGAAAAAACTAATTATAACATTTGACCAAATTATTCATCATTATTATTTACAACTTATTATCAATGTAAATAGAGGAATTTTAATTCAAGATTTTTCAGTCTATTTATCCTCTTCTCTATCTCAAGCAATGGATGTGCATGACCACATGCATGTGAAAAATATACATGATCTCCAATATACATATTTAATGCAAAACCAACATTTATCAGTTGGGCCAAATTATAATCCATCGCACATGTGCTCAATAATTTCTCAAACATTAATGGACAGGTTTCAATCTTCTCATACTTCCAACTATTTATTTCATTGAAAAACTAAAGGTGGAATGTTCAAAGCCCTGTTGGATTTGATATTATAGTCATACCCAGGTAGACATTACATCAATCAAACTCTTCACATTATCGGACATTACATATCAGTATATATTAACAGGAGAGAAATGGGCTGAACTTATACTAAGATGTAATCTACTTCCCAAGAAATATGTAATTATTATCAATAAATTGCAAAATGAAGGCTTTCAAAGTTTAATATAATTTTTCTTTTATACTTTACTTTAGAAAACTGTCAGTTTATTATAAACTTTTCTAGTATTGATCTCACTTCACTTTAATCTTTTAATTCATTCATAATAACAAGGTTATCTATAAAGTAGCTAAAAATATTTGGAAATATGTAATCATACGGGCATGAACCTTATCAATGACAATCTTTTTCATATTAATCACAGGTATAGCATTTTCATAAATCTTTTTCAACTGTATATATAGTTTATCTATTTTATTTCTTTAAGTAATATAATTACCTGAAAATTATGGATAAATTGCTCAATGAACGAGATCCTACATAAATTCTACTCAATTTATACACCTCAGCCATATATGAAATTTTTATTCAAGTTGATCAATGGAGTTTTACTGACTACAATATACATTAATAAAAGATTGGGAATGAGCTTAGAAAAAACTTGTTCATTTTGTAAAAATAAGCATGAAACATTTCAACATTTACTCAAAAAATGCAGTGCTTTTGGGAGGCTAAGATACAGAGTTTTCCACACTCCAATGATAAATATTAAAATGTTACTGAAGCAAAATGTAATAAAATTCAAACCACATAATGCAATAATGATAATATATACATTGAAAACTATATGGACAATCTGGTGTTCTTTAATATTTGATAATAAAAAATTTAATTGGTTGAAGAAACTTGATAATGATTGGGACAACTATTTTGGTAGCTGTTTGAAATACTGGCCTAAGAAGGTTATGGAAAGAGTATGGGGAGAGACTGCTATGACCACTTGTGAAATGTGTGCGTAAAAATAGACACACAAATAAAGAATGAGATAGTAAACATATGTAAAGTGATAAAATAAAAGATTTCTCAAGAGTGAATAAAAGTTCCATGTTTAAATGAGGAGTAGGAGTTGTATGGTATAACTCTAGAATTTAATAAGGAAAATTATATTAACTTTGTAACAATGAGAGACTTATAGACTCGCATAGTGGTGTTTTGGGACAAGATCAGTAAATTTATGGTAATGGATAAAGTGAATAAAAACTAATTTGTAGATATTTTCTGTACATATTTAGAGGTTTGTTTAATAGAGTTTATTACTTAAAATAAAAAAAATATATACTAAAATTGTTAGATAATAATAAGTTTGTATTTATACTTAGAGCTACAAGCTATAAAAATAATTGTTTCATATTTTTAATTTTTCTGCTGCTCATAAAATAGAAAGCAAAATAATAAAATATCTATTTATGGTTTTTAAAACTTTAAGTACTTTTATAAGTGACTTAGAATGCGATCAATCTTTATAAGTAAATATAACAACCTTCAAGAGCAATTTATTAATTAAAAAACATTATCTATTCAAGTATAAAGATAATTTAGCTCAATATTTGGTTATCTATTACTTTTTTGTGCTAGGAGAAAAATAAAGTCTTTAAGCAATAAAAAAAAAAGTAAACATTTAAAATGTATTCTTTGTCGTAATTTCAATTTAAATGGCTGAGCGGGTATTTTAAAGAAAAGATTAGATATAGAGACTTATAGCAGTGATATAAATTGTATTGAATATTTACACGTATGTGTAACCAATAACTAAAAATTAGACCAGAGATTTGAATATAAAATTATAATTTATGACCAGTGATTTTTCAATGTTACAATAGATGGTTCTAAGACAGGGGTGGGAAAATAGCGGCCCAAAGGCCACATGCGGCCCCCTAAGAGTTTTTATGCGGCCCGCCAAGACAATCAGAAAAATCCACCTTCGACTGAAATTTCCTTCCCGTTGCATGACCGAATATTCATCTCGTATTTTCCTCTAGGATGGCCACATCAATACACATGCACAGTGTAGATACAATGTGCAGTGCTTTTCCAGTTGATTTGATTAATTTCAATTTTGTCTTTGCATTAGCAAATATATACATTTCCAACTTTAGTGAAACCATGAACCCTCCGAAAAAATGTAAAATTGGTAATGAATATCATGTGTTTAATGAAGAATGGACAAACAAATATTTTTTTGGTAATACAGGGAATAAAGCAGTGTGTTTATTGTGGCATGAAAAAAAGGTGCGGCCCTCCACTAACCTTCGCTTCCACAAAATGGCCCCTGATGCAGCCCTCTGCCAACCTATGCAGCCCCCGAGCCAAAACAATTGCCCACCCCTGCTCTAAGATAAAGATACAAGAAATTACTGTTTCAGGTGCAGATTTTGTAAGTAATTGGAGAAAATGATGAAATTCATAGCTGTTTTAAGCATAAAGACAGGTTTAGCAATGATAACATAAGACATCAAGTAAGCAATTATTTTATCTTCATTGCTAACACTTTATAATTGATGCACCTTCTTAACTACAATTAATCTGGAAAATAATATTTAGTTCTATGTTATAAACTTTAATGAGCCCTGGTATTGAAAGTTTTATTATAAAAAGTAAGTTTATTTACATAATGTTTCAGGGAAAAATATCTCAGCTAAGAGATGTTGACTTTTAAGATAAGATTAACATAATTTCGGTCAATAGGTAAAAGAGAGCATGTATAAAGAAATCTTTTTTTTGAAAAGAACAAAACAGAAGAGGGTCAGATCGGATAAGATTCAGATCAGTATTAATATTTTATTATCAAGAAGTAAAAACAAAAGGACTGAAAGAAAAGTTAGTTAATTTTTAACAATAGCTTGTATTACCGATATTCCAAAATGAAAAAAAATAGTGATTAAAATACGTTTTTAAATATTCAATATATCCAGACAAGAAGAGCTTAAACTCTTAGTAATTTAAGGTACAATAAGATATATATCTTGGAAAAAATGTTGTTCATCATGGTTAATATATACTTCTTCATAGAAGAATAGATGCTTTGCATCTTGATCTGAAAAGTAATATCCTGACAGAAATAGTGAATAACCTATCCTTGACTGAGACAAAAAAACAACAAAACAAACAGCTTAACTAATAAGACAAAAGCAATTCAACATTTTACTGTCATTTGGTGTAAATTAGAGCAATCAATCATTTCAGATGAATATATAACTTTTTATTCTTAATATTTGAACCCCTAGCCTCAGACCAACTTTTGTCTTTTGTTTTTATCAATGAGGGCCAAAAAATTTAAAGGTGGAAGTAATATTTATATGCACTGATTATTCACTTTTTAATTCCACTTTACCTGACAAACCTAAATCTAGTATTCACTGAATAGTCTAGCTTGTCTACTAATTAAGCTGTGTTTTAATAATTGTTGTTGCAATTCTAGTTAAAAGAATAACATACCTGAAATTAATGGAGACCTGAATGTATTAACACATATATTCTGATCTATAACTGGCCAAGCAGGATATCTTGAGTATAACATTAGATGGATTTGAATTTTAAGTTTGATAATTAAAATAAAGTTACAGATGGTCGCTGGATGCATGTATGAATTTCTTACAGTTTTGAATTCTAGACCTAATTTATGATGCAAAATTCAGAAACTAATCTAAGTATAGATGCTCAAATTCACCAAATGCACTTGGTAATCACTGATTACTCTACTTTACAATAAAAAAAACAGTAAAGTAGACAGCTATATTGCTAAAGACACATTATCAATCATTAATAAAACTAAGGAAATCTTAATAATCTGACATAGAAAGTATAGAGACAGACTATAATTTAGGATAGGGATGCTAACTTTCATTTAGTCATGAAAATATTGATCCAAACTTATGTTTAGACTGGTATAAGTGAAAATATAACATCCTGAAGATATTAATGAATAGCTTTTCACTAGAACATATATAGTGTTATCCTAAAGGTTTGTGGTGATGGTATTTTAGTTGTATTTATATATTGGACTATTTCCATCATTTAATATAAATATTGAATATATTTAAAGAAATGGACTATTTCCATCTTTTAACATCAATACATTCAACTTTTAGTAATCACACATATGTTAATATATGAACAACATTTTGAGAGTTATTATTATTTCTTCTTCAGGGGTTGTCAATCTGACCAGTGATAGTAATAGCATGGAATCAAACCTGGACTCTTAGATTCTTGAATACTGAATTTTAAGGTAATGCTCTATCCAACTGAGCCATCTTGCCAAAAACAACAGTCAGTAGAAATTTCATATACTTTTTTATAAGTCTTCCTAACTTCTCCACTTTTTCCTGAGAGCAATGTTTGATTAGTGGTATCCATACATTATGTATACCCACACTAAGGTGCCTTATGAGGTTGTTTACCATTGCCATGTGAACAGCTTTTTAATTTTTTTTATATGTACCTCTTCTTGTTTATCCAATATTTTTGTACTTTTCCCAATTAAACATTTAGTCATTGGTATATACATGGTCTGCTATCTTAGATTCATCTGGTTTCTTTCTTCTAATTATCGATTTGTATTTTTGCAAGCATTTTTCAATGGAATGACAGCTCTCACCAATATATGTTTTTCCACATTCACATGGTATTTTGTAAATACAGATTTTTCTTTTCAGCTTTTCAAGTTTAGACTACATAAATGTTAGATCTCATCATAATGTGGTATGGCTCTGATAAGCTGCTGCGATGTTATACTGATTGCAGATTTCCTTAATTTGTCTGTTATTTTTAGCATGTATTGTTACACTAAAAATAATAATTGTTTTTTTCTTTTTATGGTTCTTTTTGTTGTCTCTTTAAGCTTTCCTTAATAACAGCTTATGGATAACTGTTTTTCAAAAGAGTTTATTGTATATAGATCTTTTCTTTTTTTAAATCACTGGTTTCTGAACAAACTTCTTTTGCCCCATTTCTTAGTGTTAGTATAACTCCAAGTTTTGTGTTTCTGGTATGAATGAATGTAAAGGCTAAATATTTTTTGTATATGTGGGTTTTCTGTAAATTGTAGTTATGATTTTGATATGAAAGAGTCTTGTCACAAGAACATCTAAGAATGCCAATTTTTGTTCTTGTTCTGATTCTATTGTGACTTTAATTGTTGCTATGTTTCCAGAAAGTTTGTAATAATACTTCAGCATGTAGCCATATAGTAAATGTATCATCTACATAGTGAAGCCAAACATTAAATGGGTATTGAGTAGGCTTTATCACTATGGTTTCAAGTTCTTGCATGTAAATATTGCTAATCAGAGGTGCCAATGGTGAGCCATTACTGTTCCTTGATTTTGTTGAAAGAATTGTGTGTTACATTCCCATTAGGTTGTTTTTATGAAAAATGTTAATAGTCCCATTATACTATCAATAGGAAGTGTTGTTTTAAATTATAAGCTATTATCACCATTTAATATTTTCCTTATAATAGGCAATGCTTCCTGTGAAAAAGCATTGCATATTGTAAGGAAAAGCTTAAATGGTGATAATAGATTACACACCAGAACAACTCTTCCTATTAATAGTATAATGGAACTATTAACATTCTGCATAAAAAACAACCTACTTTCAATACAACATAGATTCTTCCAACAAAATCAAGGAATGGCTATGGCCTAACAATTGTCTCCCCTGATTAGCAATATTTACACAGAAGAACTTGAAACCACAGCCATAAAGACTACTCCATATTCACTTAAAGTTTGTCATTGCTAATAGAAGATACATTTGTTGTATGGTCACATGTTGAAACAGTACTACAAACTTTCTGGAAACCCATCAATAGCATATCCCCTTCAATTAAATTCACAGTAGAATTAGAACAAGAACAAAAATTGGCATTCTTAAATGTTCTTATGACAAGGTTCCTTCATGGCAAAATCATAACTACAGTTTACAGAAAATCCATACATTCAGGAAAATACTTAACCTATACATCCAATTCCACCAGAAACACAAAACATAGATTTATACTATTACTATGGAATAGAGCAAAAGAAGTTAGAAACCAGTGATTTGAAAAAAAGAAAAGATCTATATAGAACAAACTCTCATGAAAAATGGTTATCCATCAGCTGTTATTAAGAAAACTTTAAATAGACAACATAAAGAACCATAAAAAGCAATTACTGGGACTGTAGTGTACCCATACATACCAAAAACAGCAGACAAATTTTAAAAAAATCTGCAATCAGTATAACATCAGAACAGCTTTCCAGTGCTATACCACACTATAAGGAATTCTAACATCTACAAAGCCTAAACTTGAAACGCTGAAAAGAAAAAACTGCATGTATGGAATGACAAGAGAATGTGGAAAAATGTGTATTGGTGGGACCTGTCATCCCATTGAAAAGTGCTTGAAAGAATACAAGCTGATGATTAGAAGAGAAAAAAACAGATGTGGCTAAGGTAGCAGAATATTCAAGTACCAGTGAATGTATGTTCAAGTCGAAAAATACACAAATATTAGATAGAGAAGAAAAGGTATAAAAAAATTTAAAGAAGCTTCTCACATGTTAATGGTGAATAATCTCATAAGTCAACCTAGGATGTCTATACATAATGTATGAAAATCACTAACCAAAATTGCTCTTAAGAAAAAGTGATGAAATCAGGAGAAACCCCATATACAAGTATATAAAAATTTTACTAACTGTTTCCTTTAGAAAGATGGTGCAGTTGGTTAGAGTATTACCTTAAAATCAATATTCAAGAATCTAAAAGTCACTGTTTGATTCTCATGCTAGTAGTGTCACTCCTCAAGTCAGAAACATCTGAAGAAGAGGGAAGAATAATACCTCTCAAAACATTGTGTATATACTAATTTTTGTGTTTTAATTGAGTTAGATGTATTTGGAATATTTAAAATAAAGTTAATTTTTTTCTAAAGACATTCAATGCTTCTATTAAATGATGGAAATAGTCCAATATATAAATAGAATTAAAAAATATATACTTTAGATAAAGTATTTAAATTTGAAAGCTTACGTAAAAAACCCACATTAAAAATGTTTTTATTTATTTGCTTAATCTTCTTTTAAGGATTAAAATAATTTTTTTCCATATACCTATCTATCTATCTATCCACCCATCCATCTATACATCTATAAATCTATTTCTATCTGTCTATATATCTATATCTACTTACTTACCTACCAATCTACCTTTCTATTTGCCTGTCTATCTCAGTCTACTTATCTATCTATATAACTATTTACCTACCCACCTACTTATATATATATATATATATATATATATAAGTTATTAATTATATAATATTTATCTCATTTAAGATTTTAAATGATTAAAATTTAAAATTTAGAGTAAATGCATTCTTGCAAAGATGAGATGTGCCAAGTTTAACATGTATTCTACTATGTGTTATATACGTTTGATAAGTATTATATGATGGACTAAACATACTAAACAAATCTGACATATATGGCATGATTATGTTTAAACTTTATCAAAAATTTCTTGAAGCCATATTTCCAATTAAATTTGATGGTCATGATTTTACTTGGTCTGCATTTCAACAGTCTCTACACCCGTAGTTGTATAGTAATATTATGGTAAATATTTCCAAACAAATAGTAAATATTATAATTTTTATTTCTATTAATAAATGGAAAAAGTTTTCAGTAGAATATAAAATTTTATAGTTCAAAGGTTATTTGGCAGAAATTAATTTTCACAAAATGGTAGCACTAATCTCAAACTTTATTTCTTAAAAAAATTGCTTGTAAAGGTGTGTTTTGTTTATAGATATTTTTGGTAAATTAAAAAATGTTTTTATTTAATAAATATAAAATAAATTTATTTTTATAATTACACAACATTTTTAGAAGTATTTAAATTTATATCAAGCAAAAAATTGAAAACAAAGTATATAATTTTTTAATCGACTAATTAAAACCTTATCAGACAAATTTACAATAGGTTTCCATACACCTGCCAGTACTAACAGACTTATTAACAACACAAAGGATAAAATTGACCCACCCAAACACCTCAGGTTGTTTATAATATAACCTGCCCTCAGCCCGGATGCCAAGCCATATATTATGGGGGAGACAAAGACAACAATTAACAACAGAACTGCTCAACACATGTACACGTATAAAAGGGCACAGAAGAACATTAACAACATTTCTACATTTTTTGAACATCTAAAAAACACTGGACATGACTTTGTTCCCTCCAATTCCAAAATTGTATGTATGTAAACAAACAACTCTAAAAGAAAAATAAAAGAGGCATACTTTATCAAGGGCAACAATAATGCAATAAACAGACATGACACCTGCTTCGATATTTTTAAAAAATGGACAACCTAATTCATTTGCATATTATTTGCATATAGTAAGTCTAATACAAACAATACTGCAGTTTTCAATATGGTTATGATTATGAGGCATGGAACCTTGAAAGTGTTCAACATTAACTGAGTGATTAATATTTTTTAGGCATATAGATTCTGCAACTTGCATATTGTATGTGCTTCATAGATTATTTCCTTAAGTAAATTTTTAACTTTTACAATTTAATTTTTATTTAGTTATGTTTAAAATTAATTTTAGCAAAATTTTTTGTTTAAATTAATTTTATTTTCATAAAATATTATTCAAAGTAAATATTACATATATAAAAAATTAAACTTTGCAAATTCAACCCTGAGAATAATATAGTCTATAAAATTTGGATCATTATTTAAAAATATTTCCCTAATGTATTGCAAATATATGACTCTTATTGGCATATATTTGGATGTGTAAACATTATGTATTATTTGTTAATCTTTATTATTTAACAACATTAGTTAATTTTTAAACTTTTGTTTCTGTTCATAGTTAAATTTGTTTCATTCCTATTACATATAAAAGACTTTCATCACTCATTATTGTTAATCACCTTCTATGTCAAAGCTAATCTGTTGCCAGAAGTGTTATTAAGGAGAAATCATGAAAATTATTGTTGAGAATAGTTTTAAATAATAACATTGTACTCAGGAAAGGATTATTATTTCACCACCTAAGTAAAATTAAAATTGTAGGAGATTCTTAAGCTACCCATCAGAGAATTTGTTGTAAATTGATAATGATCAGAACATATAATCGATATCTATACAAAAAGCATATATTAGATTTAGAGAAATTGATATATAGTGTGTTCATCAGGGTTATTAATTATCAATTTAAGAAAATGATATTTACATCTGGGTGTATTGATGATGTACTCTTCTGCTACATAAATGGATATTTTCTAATACAATGTTATATATAAATTCAATAAAAATTTACTCATAAATTACCTCAAAACTCTTATAAATTATTGACCTTGTAAAAATAACAGATTGACCTTTTTCATTATTATATATATATATATAATCTATTAATATTATGCTTTACACCGTCTATAAAATGTTATAGAAATACTTAGGGGCTGATGAAAAATTAACTAAACAATTTGCAGAATACATGTTTCTGTCAATCAAATCTGACATAATCAGCTGGTGGGAGACAGGTTGAGATCACTTTAGATATAGTGAATAAGTTTTCATTTACATAGATTCAAAACTGAGTAGCCATGTAAACATTAAATTGTAATCTCAACTGTTATTCTAAGCATATGAAGCTATCAGAATTGATTGTCAGAAATACATATCCTTCACGAGGTTTAATTGATTTTTTTTTATGAATCATTACGGTATATAAAACCATAAGTCTCTAAGCATATACAGGTCTTAAATAAATAACATTAATATATTATATATTTATGTGGTATTTAATTAGTTTATATATAATACAAATCAAATCCTTGTTAATTAAAAACTACTGTAATAACATATATATATATATTAAATTGAAGATTTTCAAGGGCTACAGATATAAATGAAAAGTTATCTGAGTACATCTATTTATAATTTATTAATAAATAAAATGCCGGTTAATTAAACCATAATTGTGAGTATAATAAAAATAATAAATTTAACGGTAATAAACTATTAAAAAAACAGTCTTTAAATCTGCAGAAGTACTTTCCGTTAATTTCTTAAACCTGCCTCAATTGCCGTTAAATTCAAAAAGTTGAGACTGGTTTAAGAAATTAACGAAAATACTTCTGCAGATTTAAACTGTTTTTTTAATAATTTATTGCCGTTAAATTTATTATTTTTATTATAATTACAATTTATTACTATATGTATAAACCGACATTTATATATATTTTAATAAATTATACATGGATATACCCAGACAAAATTTCATTTATTAATATATGAAACAAATCTTGAATCATCAGATGAAATTTTACACATCTGAATACAGGAATATTGTGAATTTGACTGGTTGCACAATCTCTTCCAGAATATTATTTAAATATTATGTATAAACACACGTAACAAAGATAACTTTAATCTGATTTCTGACAAATTCAAAACGTTTTTTTCTTTTACTAAAAAATATATCAGATTTTTTCTTTCAATCAAACAGTAACAATAATTGTTTTACTCTTTTTTATATAATTCTCTTTAAAACTTTATTATGTAATTTAGGTTAAAAAAACACAGTTTTATAATGTCATTATACTCATTTAAAAATATTTATGGTTTGACCTTTGAAGAGAGAATTAAAAAAAGACTAATTTAAATGCTACATGTGGAATGTATTGAAACATGGACAATGAATAATAAAATTATAAACAGATTGGAAGCTTTTGAGATGTGGACTTGGAGAAGAATGGAAAGAAAATCAGTTGGATGAACAAAATAACAAATGAAAAAGTTTTGAAAAGAGGTAAGTGTATAAAAAAGATTGATTGAGGAAATCAGAATAAGAGAGAAATTGGGTTGGGCATATATTAAGAAGAAAGCAGATTTTAATGAAAGATGTTTTGGAAGGAATGGTAAGTGGAAGTTAGAAGAAAGAATAAAAATATTGGCATTGTTGGATAATATAAGTTGCATGGAATTAAAGAGCTGGGAAATGAAGAGAATGGAAATAATGGGTGAATTGGTGATATGACAAACTCTGGATCTGTCCATGGGACAGAATACTATTGATAAAGAATAATTTGGTATTTAATAACATGTTACTTATTTTATTCAATAACATTTTCTCCATTAAATCATATCAAATTATTTAAAGTATTTTTTTAAATTATTATGTTTAGTTATAGTTAAATAAAATATTTATT
Organism: Epiperipatus broadwayi; assembly: GCA_028023455.1. Taxonomy (NCBI): domain Eukaryota; kingdom Metazoa; phylum Onychophora; class Udeonychophora; order Euonychophora; family Peripatidae; genus Epiperipatus; species Epiperipatus broadwayi. Next base: position 20,791,633 of record JAQFVV010012396.1, read on the forward strand.
GGACTGAATTCTTACTATAAAAAAAAATATTGAAAAAAAAAGAGACTATTTTGAAAAATTAATCAAAAGTTATAGTATTCTAGAACAGTGTTTGCTAAATCAGACTGAATTAATTAAATATTTCAAATACACAATAAATAAAAACAGAAATATAAAAATATTAGTGAAATGAAGGCATTAACAAATAATAATAAAATGATGGAGAAAGAAAATCTACTGTACCAATTTATGATAGAAAAATGAAGAATTAAAAATGATGTCATAAATTTCAAGAGATTCAGTATATAAATAATATTTCTGTAGTGTAATTTTCACTGCCTCACTCTCATGCTAGTTAGAGACTGTTTTCTTATCTGCTTTTAACACCTTGTGGAGGGATATACTCATAAACATATGACCAAAGGCATTAAACTATAGTAATTTGATATATATATATTGAACATTGATAAAAGATATATGTAAGACTGTGGTCTGGGACAACTGATGAGTGCTGGTTTAGCATGAAATATGCTTCTTGTGAATCATAGATCTTTTTTACATGTCTTTGATCATATGTTTATGATTACATCCCTCCACAAGTTGTTAAATGTGGATAGAAACCAGTCTTTACCATGCATGAGAGTGGTGTAGTGAATATTATAGTACAAAAATATGATTAATTATTGGATAATCTCTAGTCTAGTGAATAACTAATAAAAATACTAATATATTTAATTAAGTGATTTGTGTCAAAGTTGTGAGGGCAGCATATTTGACAGTTGTCAAATAAATTGTTGTAATTTGGTGAACATGATAAACTCATGATCAACAAATTTATAAAAAATGGAGGCTAAATGTTTAATTTGTACTATAATAAAATAAAACTAGCTATTATGTAGTAAAAACTACATGGAAGTAATATATGAGCATTTATTTTACATACAAATATTTAAAAATCATAAAAATATATATGCTCAAAAATTAAAATTTTAGAATTTTTTTTTTTTTATAAAAAAAAATAAATAAATAAAATTTTATACAATAAAAAAATTATGTATTAAAAACAAATTTAATATTTAAATGGTATATTGTTTTTAATTTTTTGTAATTTTTTCATTAGTAATTTTGCCTTCGAATTTGAAAGCACATATAAAAAAATGGCCATGTTAAAAATATAATGAAAAATATTTTTTATAATTAGATTTTCCTACATCAAGCAAAAAAAGATTTAAAAATATTTTTCATAATTTTTACTTTTAAAAGTAAAAACAGCTTTCTTTTTTTTTTAAACATAATTTTTGCAAAAATAACCAAAAATGTTACATGAACTTTTATCCCTTTCCACAATTTTAATGTTATATCATGTTGTTGCAGCAATTAGATCATAATGTTTTATGTTTGGATATTTGTAGTGTTAATTTTAAAGTTTCAGTCATTTGTTAGCAAAAACAAGAAAAATGTTTTGATTAATATTAGTTCCAATTAAAACACTTAGACTTCAGCACATATCAGTTAAAAATAAATTCAAGAGTTCAAAGATTGTGATAGTATGAGGAAGAATTCACTGTGCATAAGTAACAATATCCATAATTTATTTAGTCATGGATTTTTATTTTAGTAAAATTAAATTCAATATTTGATTCTCAGAAAATATGTAATGTATTTATTCAACATTTATTAGAAAATATTTGTTTTTTAATTATTATTTATAAAAATAATCAATTATAGCAAACATGTAGAAGCTATTAAACTAATGGAATATCACATGATCTATAACATGACAGCCTATTGTTAAATAATAAACATTTTTATTGTTAAATAAAAAATGCCCACATGACCATAATTTTTATAGTTGTTTTTGTAATTATAAGTGAAAATTTAATATTTTCAAAAAGTCAATGCATAAGTCTATTCATTGCCAAAAATTGTTTTACTGATAGAAATTTACTGAAGGAAAAAAAATCACTAAAATACCATTTTTTTTTCTGATCATTTACTTCTGCTCATTGCTTTTTTTATTTGCAATGTTGATATATTATTTTAAAGCTTGTTTTTGCTTTTAAAATTACATTTTTAATATTTTTTTCCAAAAATAAAAAAAAATGTAATGGTAAATCAGTTACTATTTGTTAAAAATAAAACAAAAAGAATGGTCCATTAGAGTGAGGAAAACTGACTTAGTTAATAAAGAAAACCAGAAAACTTTTTTAATAGGCAAACTTAATTCTTTTTGTAACATCATTGCCTTCATTAATTGAAAGTTTATATTATCTGCATAAAATATTTTAAAAATGGCAATCAATAACCACATTTAATTCATCTTTGTTAACTTCCAATTTTATATTCGTGCCAATTTATGGTATTTTATATTGTTTCAAATGTATTCAACATACACTATAAATTGAACATATGCTATTGTAACTGAATTTTTAAAATGCTAGTTATTTTCCTGTGAATCTTCTGCTTAATGAAACATTTATCATGTATAATCATTATTCTGTGCTTACATTGACATTATTATAGAATGAATAACGGAAAGACTACTTGCATGACAAAGTAATAGAATACATTATTTTAAGGTAATGCATTCTCATAGAATATAAGAAAAAATGACATTTTTCTAAAAACAAAATATATTAACAGTAAAACAGAACTATATAAAATTATTAACATTGCTATATGCAGTATAAATATTTAAATGACTTATTTCTAAAAATTTCTTGAGAAGTATGAGGACTGGAAGGGTCAGAGCCAAATTGCAATCTATGAAACTGTGACCTCTAGAATACATCATTTTTCTAGACTAGACCAACAGTAAAAATAGCACAAGAATCAAAATATAACAATAATTAAACAATATGGAGAAGTAAGTTGTCTCAATAAATAGAATATTTACCTGGTAAAAAATATCAGGAATTCAAACCTTGATTATGAAGTAACATTAATTAGAATGTTTGGTATTAAACAAACATTATGTCAATAATTTTACTTACTTAAAAAAAATAAAAACATAATCATATCAAGTAGATACTTACTATTTGTAAACTGGGGAAACTGTAAAGAATACTACTATTAATAAAATGCATAACCATCAATAAAATATCTTAAACAATTACTGTATAAGAAAATAAAAAAAAAGCAAATGAAATATTTACATGATCATATTTAATTTTTTTATATCAACATTCTCTTTATTCCAACTTTATCTTATCACAATCTTCAATCAGTATAGAAATTCAGACCATCCTTTTTCAGTTTGAATGTATGTCGTAAACACTTTTTTTCATCAAAGTAATCTATGATATCAGATACCTGAATTTGCATGCCATATTGATAGTTCAGCATTTTCTCATGATAACATTTTTTCAGCAAAGTAAGAATTGATTTTTATTCACTTTTAACATTTTAAAGTGAGTGCATAATTAATATGCTATAGAAATATTAAAATTTTTTTTTTATCAGAACATCTCCGCATTTCATCTCCATCATATGGAAACTATTTACAGTACAAAAACTCAGACCATAATTTTTGTTCACCTGATAAGACCAATAAACATCATATGATCACCATTTACTATGCTTACCCAAGCTATTAAAACAGAGGCAAAACTCTCCATATAGTAATGCTACTCAGTGCAAGCCAGAGTAATCAATGGATGCATGCAGGTTCCTATAGTGCCTACTCATCTAATATTCCCAGAATAGTTTCTAGATTGTGGTTTTCACCAGAGAGGAGCTTTAGCTCTGAGAGTGCTGTACTTAGATTTTACGATCAAATGCAACCCTTTAGAAGTCACCTTTTATCTATTTAGTTAACATTATTGTGTTTTATTTTGGACTCATAGCCCTATAGTTAAATAAAAAAATAAAAGATGACTGCTAGAGGATTGTATTAGATCCTAAGATCTAGATGTTATGTTCTCAGATACCAAGCTCCTCATTGATGAAAGCCATGAGATAGAAACTAGTCTGGGGATATTGAATGAGTAGGCACTAGATACGTATTTTAAGCACAAACTTGTTTGCATCCATTGATTACTCTGGATTGCACTGTGTGGCACTACTGTATGGAGAGTTTTCATGAAAAGTAAGAATTATTTATGTGTTCATGCAAAAAGAACTAAGGATTTAAGTTTCTGTTATAGTGTGAACTTGCCATATAATGGAATTGATAAAATGAGAATTCACTGCTAAAAATTTTAAACATTTAAAAATACATCATTTATACACATAAAAAATGCATGGATGTTTTATAATCACAATAGAAAGTTCTGCAAAATTTTTATTTAAGGAGTTTGGTAATATTTTGAAAATATGTTGACAAGACTGAAAGACCAAATTATATGTTTTTTTTAAATTGCTGAATAATATGATTTTTATGGAAGAAACTGATATTATTTGAGTTATAATGATTATTTCAAAGAAGTTGTAAAAAATGTAATATTAGTCAAGCATTGTTAACCAAGAGGTCAGTGCAGCCGCCTTGCAAGCAAGCAGTTATTTGCAGACGGTTATTGAGGGTTCACCTCCCAGACGATGCTATGACATATGGGGGAAAAATGTAATATTAATTTCTTTCAATGGCAGAATGCAAATGAAAATATAATACAATAGGATCTACAATTAGATAAAATCGAGAACGTGATATATGCTATGTTATTTGTTGTTTTGTCGATTGGGTTGTATAATCATCTTAAATCTCACTTGTAACTTTTACCTTTCACTGTTTTGTATTTTTTGAAGTTAAAATTGTCATATTTATATTTAAGCGGCTACTGATGATGATGATGATGAAAAACCCATATTAATGTGGTTATGATGGGTTGTCATAAAGGTTAATTAATTTCAAGAAAAATGAGCTACCAAACGATTACTTTCTATTCGTTTGCTATTTAACCACACTTTCAATCCGCTTCTTTTATAACCTAATATTTATTAATAAAGTTTTATCATAATGTGCATTAAAAATATTTCAAGCTGTAAAATGTGTTAAATTATTATTTTTTTAAAGAAAATATTTAAATTTTGTCTATCAGAGTAATTTGCAAAACAATTTCAGAAGAAAACTTGAGAAATTGATTCAAATGAGTTAATTACCATTTATCTGAAAGGTTTTTATCGCTGATGCAACCCGAATCACTTAAACCTGTCTGATATTTATTAGCATGTTGTTTATCACATAATATGAATTAAATTTAAAAATACAAGCAATTTAATCAACAAATTATTTCTAAACCACTGAAGGTAATCTACTTTTAAGAGGGAATGCAATTTACAATACAGACACAAATTACCTAAATGGGAAAAATTATTGATTTGATATCAAAATGAAAGTAATCACATAAAGGAAACATTGTAAATGTTAAACATTTCCTATAGATATGTGTAATAAAAATATCTTATATAATGTCCTCTTACTTTTTAATATTCTAAATAACTATTTATCTATATAATTTCATAAATGACATGAGCACATCAACCACACATACGCATTTTAATTTGTACAGTAATTAGATGAAGTTCCAGCTGTAAAATAAAAAAAAAAAAGCTAAAATATTTAGCATACTTTTAAACTTATACCAAAAGCATCTAATATTAATATGTAGTTTCAAAATAAAACACACATCTATATATATAATGAATGAGAAGCAAATGTTTAGATCAACTTATTTAATATCATTAATTAATGTCTAATGTAACATAAACAGACCGATACTACCTTTTCTGTCTCCACCCTAACTTCATTAGATATGTTAGAGATTTAAAAGTATAAATTCCCCAATAATCAAGAAACTTTAAATTTTTAAATCAAAAAGAGAATTTCCACAAAGCTCACCACTTGAGGCATTGCTTTTTTGCAGTATAAATAGATTCAGTAGAGGAAGAAATTAAAAAACAAATATCAGGTCTTTTCAATAAAATATATGAAACTAATGATAACATTTTTTATTAAAAATGTAATAATAATAATGATATTTGACAATGTCTATAATTTTCAAATACTATAAATTTCCTGAATAAAATCCACAAAAGTACTGAATCTTATATATAACCAACAAAGTTTATTACATGGTTCGAGATTATGAGTAGTAAAATTCCAATTTGAATAACGTCATCAGTTATTATTATTATTATTTTGGATCTTCTTATAAGTCCAAAACAGTTCTGAATAAGCACTTAAATAAAATAATAATTGAGGAAATCAGTAAAAAGATGAATATTTTTTTGTAGATAGATTTTATAAAATGAAAAATAAAAGAATTTTTAACATGATAGATATGTGTGTCTTAAGCTATTACACTTCTTGAATTAATTTACTCATTATAACAAGAGAGTAAACTAGATAACAAAGAAATATATTTGAAATAAAATTATCACACATATCCATTTCAGTATTTTATTTATCAATTAATTAAAGAAGTTATATTCTTATGGAACAAAGATTACAGGTATTGTATAAAAAAGCATGAACAACACACATATATTTAAATATAGGTATATTGCATATAGTAAACTTAATGTGATTATAAGGGATTTTTACTCAGACTTTCAAACTCCCTCATAACTATCTAATTCATCTTATACAGTCAATACACATGACAACATACATGTGAAAAAAATAAACAATCTCCAATATACATATTTCATGCTGAACCAGGACTCATCAGTTGGACTAGATTATTATCCCCAACACGCATATACAATCACTGCTCAGTTTATATTAAAATAGAACATTTTCAAACTTTTAATGAACAAGCTTCAATCTTCTCCACTCTCCAACTCTTCGGCCATCCATATCATTGAAAATCCAAGAATGAACTGCTCAAAGCCCTTAAAGATGCCAAAATAGTATTTAATTAGGTTATGAGTAAAGGGCAGGTAACAAGATGGGTAAAAAAAGGTAGTACATTATGCAAAGATTTGGATAAAGAATTTATGTCAGTATGCTTATACAAAAGATGGGATGATTGTGTTAGGAAAATTGTTGAGTGTTATAGTGGCAAGGAATAAGATAGAAGAATAGATACATTAATAAAGAATAAAGAGTTGGAGAGATGGAGAACTACTATGGAGAGTAAAATGAGTTTAAATATATATAGAAGTAAACAGAATATTGGGTGAGAGCAAGGAAACTTGTTTACTGTTTAAAGTTTGAACAATATCTTTAGCAACAAGGGAATATACACATTAATGAAAAATGTGGGTGATTTAATCTGCAAGTTGTGTAAGGAAGACATAGAAAATATTAGGCATCTGTTAATTAAATGTAAATGCCTAAAAGCAGAAAGGATACAAATAATGAAGTTGTGGAAGAATAAATATAAACAAAGTGATTATACAAAAAATGGGTTATTGGTTTTTATGCTGGTTTTGGGAAAAGATAATGGGAGTTAGATATATAGGCCATGGAGTTGATAAAGATTATATTGTGGAAATAGGATGGAGCAGGATAGACAAAGGGAAAAACTTAGGGCAGAGAATGGAAAAAAAAGGTAAAGTGGCTAACAGGTTTCTCTAGGCATAGTGGCTGAAAGATTCCTGACTCCATATAAGGATAAGTCACAGTGCATGGTATTGCATCACACAAGTGATAAACAGTTTTAGATATTCCACTGAAAATGCCCATACATATATTCTGTATATTTTGCCCAATTTTAAATTTTTTTGAAAATTAAAAAAAAACCCACACAATTAATAAATAAAAGATTAAAACAAAATTTTAAGCAAAAATGTCAGAAAAATAGATGAATATAATATAAGAATGGCAGCATAATGCATACAAAAAATTCATTTACAGTTTAGGAATATTAAAATTAATTTTACAATTAAATAAAAGATTAAAGCAAATTTTATTGAAAGTGTATATAACTGCTTACAAAAATAATTACATGAGAAATATTTATTTTGTATTACTGATATTACATGGAAAAATAGAACTGTGTCACTGGTGTTTTTATGTTCTGATGTAGGGTAAAAAATTGCTTGACTTTTATTCAATTTTTTGAACTTGTGATGTCAGAAAGAGGAAAAAAACGTTTTGCACTGTGTCTTAAAAATGAAGCAGCAAAAAAAAAATATAAATAAATAATAATAATAATACAGAAATTAAAATATGTTTTGTCAAACAAAAAAAAATTGATCTTCTAAAACATTTATCTATCCATTTCATAACTTTGTATCATATTCATCTATCCATTCATCTATCTGTCAATCCATCCATCTATTGTTTGCTTTTTGTGTATTATCTATCTATCTATCTATCTATCTATCTATCTATCTATCTATCTATCTATCTATCTATCTATCTATCTATCTATCTATCTATCTATCTATCTATCTATCTATCTATCTATCTATCTATCTATCTATCTATCTATCTATCTATCTATCTATTTTTTGGATACTATTTATCTGTTTGCGTTTCTGTGTATTATTTATTTATCTCATATGCATCAATTCTTTCATTTATCTATCTATCTGCTTACTTTCCTATCTATTTATCAATTTATATGTTTTTCTATTTAGCTATCTATCTGAATTTCTATATATCTGTTCTTCTATCCATCAATCTATTCAATCATCAATTTATTTATCTATCTCTTTTCATCCAACCTATCAGTCTATCTATGTCTGTATCTATTTAACTATTTGTCTATTTATACATTAATCTATCCATTTATTTAGCTCTGCATCTATCTATATTTTTCTGTCTATTTACTTATCAATGAAATCATACATGCATTTACCTATGTATCTATTTGTCCACTTATCCAGTCATCTATTAGCAATTTATTTATCTATCTATAAATCTACTTTTCTATCTATATATCTAATTATCTAAGTGTCTGCACATCTACCTATCTGACTATTTGTCTGAAAGTTTCTCTTTTTATCTATCTGCCAGCCTATCTATTTATCTATCTAAATATCTGCTTATACCCTTAGTCATAATTATTTATCTATCTGATTTTCTTATCTACTTATCTAGCCATCAATTTATCCATCTGTCTGACATTATATCTATCTATCCATATGTTTTTCTGTCTATTCATCTATTTTTTATTTATCTAATCATTCAACTATTTCAGCTATTATAAATCAACCAATCTATTTATCTATCTACATATATGTCTCTCTATTTATTTAATTTCATGTTTATCCATTATCTATGTATCTATTCCTCAACTGATAATCCAGTCATCTATCTATCTATCTATCTATCTATCTATCTATCTATCTATCTATCTATCTATCTATCTATCCATCTATCTATCTATCTATCTGTCTGTCTGTCTGTCTGTCCGTTCATCCATCTATCCATCCACCTACATACACCTACCTATCTATCTATCTATCTATCTATCTATCTATCTATCTATCTATCTATCTATCTATCTATCTATCTATCTATCTATCTATCTATCTATTATCTACCTATCTATCTATCATCCATTCTTCCATCTATCCATATGTTTGTCTTTGTATCCTTATATTTATCAATTGACCCGTCAATGGTTGTGTGATAGATGGATGAATAGACAGAAAGATAAAAAGACAGATAATATCAATAATTATGCGCTTATAACGCTCGTTAAAGAAGTTTATATATATTATTAAATTTATTTAAAGCTTAGTGCTTTCAAAGCTCTATGGCTTCATAATCATAGCTGTATGCGGTTGATAGTGATGAGGGGTAGTATTCAAATTTATGTTAATTAGATGTTTCGGTATTTTATTTAAAATATAGTAGTAAGTAACTAGCTAGCTAGCTAGTAGTGGAATGGATGTGTCGTAAACAGAAAGATGGTTAAATAGACTGATAGTTGGATGTATAAAGCCGTAAGAAAGATCGATAAATAAAAATATATAGATGGATAGATTAATGGATGAATAGATATAAATAAATGGATAGGTGGATAGATAGATGGATGGTTTGATAGACAGAGGAACAGTCATATAGATAATTAAATATTCAAGAAGATAGGTAGATTTGTAGATAAATAGACAGAGATAATACATAGATTGGCTGGTTGAATGAATGAATGGATATGGGATATGTAGAGAACAGAAGGGATAGATAGATAGACATATTTAAATCTATTAGAAAATCAAACTTTTATTTTTTGACAAAACACACTTTAATTTTTATTTTATTTTTCACTACTTTAATTTTCAAGACGAGTGCAAACCTTTTATATGTTTCCCAACTCTGATGTCACGAGGTCAAAGGATTGACAAAGCCAAGCACTTTTTACCTCTTTACTTCAGAGCATGAAGACACCTGTGACAAAGTCTTTTTTTTTTTTTTTTAGTAATATCAACAACATAAAATAAATATTTCTCATATAATTATTTTTTCATGTAAGCAGTTACACATATTTTCATTAAAATTTGAAATTGTTTCAATTTATTTTTTAATTGTAAAGTTAATTTTAATTTAATATTTGCTAAACTCTTAAGTGTTTTTTATGCATTACGCTACTATTCTTAGTTAGTTTACTCAATTATATTGCTTCCATACTTTTGTTTAAAATTTATTTTAATCTTTTATTTATTAATTGTAAAATTAATTTCATTTCTTAATATTTGTTAAATGATTTTTTATTATATTGTGCCACCATTCTAACGCTAATTTATTCATTTCTTCGGTCAAATGTTTTCATTTGAAATTTTTAAAATCTTTTATTTGTTAATTGGAAAAGTTTGAACTTTCAATAAAATTTGAAATTAATTTTTTATTAGACAAAATATCCATCACAGTTTAATAGGCACTTTTGATGAAATATCTTAAATTTTTTATTATTTGTATGTATCAGCAGTCATTTGGTAATACACATAATGTAAAAATGTTGTCCTAGGGCAATTAAATAAAATGATACTCTTATGATCTTATATTATTGTATTTCAGAATCATTCTAAAAGAAATTTCTCTATTTTTTATATTATATCAATAAAATATCTAAGTATTACTTTCATATAATAAGATAGAAAAAACAATATCTCTATTAGGGTGACCAGATGTCCCAATATTTCATGATTTGTCCCTGTTTTTGGTTAGATGTCTCAGAGTTCCCGAAACTTCTTTTCAGGACCATTGTATGTCCTGATTTTTAAATACCCATAATTATTATTTGTCATTTATAAATAATTCATTGCAAAAATGATAATTTTTTGGCTTTGGCCCTCTCTGTCCATTTCAGTCTGTAATATTATAAAAACATCAGAAAATTCCAACACCAAAACAATGATCGTTATTACATTGTATGGCCGGATTCTCAAGCTAGACATGCTCTCACATCCAACCTTGCCTTGGAGCATGTGCAGTTCGATTTTTGTAGACTAAAATTTTAATTGCACTTACACCTGCTTCCATTGACAGTGTAGTTATGTTAGTTCTGTGTTGGTATTAATTTTCTGCAGTGATAAAATTAATAGGAATTGTAATAACCCTAAACAATAGACAACATACTAGGACATAAAAATGATTGGTTGTCATGTCCCAGTTTTTGATTGAACCAGTCTGGTCACCCTAATCTCTATATGTAAGTCATCTAGGTGTTGTAGCTATATAACCATAAGGAAATACTCTATATTTATTCATTAGAAACACCAATTGAAAAAGCTTTTAATTTTTGAAGTTGATATCCATGTAATCTACTAATTATTGCAGATTTTTTTGCATCAGTAGCAGATTAAATAAGTTTTTTGAACATTAATTATAAATAAAAATCTTTATAGGCTTTTAGAAATTATTATATATTGAAATCTTTTGAATATGAAAGAATGGAACAGTCATTATATTATCATAAATATAGAAGCCAAGAAAATGAAGTTTTTTATAATTAGAAAAAAAAAATTAAATACCTTTATTATTATCATTACTTCTTCTTTACTACCAATTTATCCTTATTGTCTGAAACAGGTTATCATTAAATTTCCATTATATATATATATATATATATATATATATATATATATATCCCCTGCTTAATATATATATATATATATATATATATATATATATATATATATATTAAGCAGGGGATTTCCTTGTTTGTCTGTTCAAACTTGCAATCATCTGCTGAATTAAAAACTATTCCAAATCCAATTTTAATGTAAGTCACCACTGATTGTATTGTCTGATACAAAGATTACACTAAAAACTATAAGATTTGAAAACTAATCTTGATAAAACAATTGAGTAAAATAAAAGATTAGATTTAGATTTATTGTGCATGTAGTTAAAAAGATGAAAATGTGATTGCACAAACACAGATTACCATTGCTGCACAGTTAGTACAAAAATGATCTATGAAATGATGAATTAGTCCTGTACTAACTTCAATGATTTAAACTGGAAAGAAAAATGAATACAGAGAAGAGGTGAAAAAGCCTTTCTAATAAAAACAGTTCTTGATCTTTAGGGGGAATCAATATCTTATATTGCAAGACATTTGAAGGTTACTCTTGGTTAAATATTTCTTGTTGGTTATGCTCAGTTAGCTCTCATATTAGAAATACATAGAGCATGTGAACTTTATTTGATGTGATTTTAAAAAAAATCATAATAAAATGTGATAGTTAAGAAGTTAAGATCTAATATAATGATAGAGTCCATTGCACTACTACTGTTCCAAAGCATATTCAGTACAATATTTCATTATATAAAATAGCCAAATATATTTATAAATTATGTCTTACTGTTAGGACTAATTGTAATTATATATATATATTAGAAAAATTAGAGAATTATGATTTCTACTGGGCAATTTCAATCCTTAATATTCCTACTTAATAATTGCAATCGGTTTAACTACTTTCTTAGTATGAGAATAATTTGCTGACTCACTTTGTTTAATTATTATTTTATAGTACAATTTGATCAAAAATATATTTATGAATTCATGTTAATATTTAAATATTTTTTTAAGAAAAAAAATTGCATAAAAATTACTAAACTGGCACATAATTTTAAGCAGATTTAGTTATTTTATTTGTAAAAAATGTTTCTTCTTTTGCTTTAACTCATTCATTTTAAGTTATGTTTTCTACCTCAAGATCTGACCTCATACTTTGATTATTTTCATTAATTTTTTTAAAATTTTGTTTAGTGGGTATTTATTTTTAATTTCATAAAACTATTATCAATATTTTTTTAAAAGTTTATTTTCAGTAACATCTAAATAGTTCTTTTTTCAATGTCAACTTGATTCTGTCAAAAAATATTCAGTTAGTATCATAAATATTAAATGAAACTTTACTTTAAATCTCTTCTTATACCTTCATATATATGCTATCTATAAGCTATAAGCTAAGTGATTAATTGCACAAATACTTTTGAATCACCTACAAATTCTATTAAATGATGTATTCTTCCAATCTACATTTTTTATTTTTATCAAGGCTGTAACCTCGAGAATATGCATGTAAAATGCAATAGTAGGGACCTCTACTTACGTAATCAATGTGTGTTTAATAAATTTATAATTACATCTTTTATTTTTATAAAATGCCTTTAATCAACAAAATGGAATTTTTTTAACCATAGTTATTACACTTCAGGTATATCATTAACACTTCTCCCACATTTTCTAACCCAAAATTGTACTGCAATAAAAATATGTTTTTAATGTGTTAAATAACAATCTACTTCTAAATATTAGCAACATTCTAAATGGACATAAAATTAGGTTAGTTGTTTTCACCATTTACCTGCATTAAAAAATAACTGGAAAAAAATCTATTAGCTATCTATAAAATGTAGCATTATAATTGTTAAAATAATTTTTTTAATTATTTTGTTCATAAATTTTTTGAAATTCAGTTGAAAGTTAGCAGCTCTCTTAGCTTAACCAACATTTTTTTTAAATTTGATTCAATTGTTTATAATTATGACAACTGAAGGCTTCTCATTCTTTTTATATGAATGACTTATATATACACTATTACTTCAAATATATTTTGCACTTTTTTCTTTATTTTGGACCTGTAAAAGAAGGGGGATGTCTTAAATTGGGAAGAAAATTTTTTAACACCTTATTTCTGCAGATCCTTGCTTTACAATATACATGTACACAATATTACAATTGTTACTTGTGTAGAATAGCATGTACAATCTTTTTTAATCAAAAGAAAAAAGATGTAACACTAAATGACAATATTTTTGGGATTAATTTTGTAAATGGTTTTAACTCTCTCTCAAACTGTTACTTTTAACATTATTTTGCCAATTTTACTGTTATTTTGTTGAGAAAACTTTACTAAATAATCTTTAGAATTTTTTTACAACTAATAAATCAATACAACAATGAGATAAGAACATGTCCTTGCTCTGATAACAAGAGAGTGCTTGTCAACAATTTTGACAGAACCGATATCTTCATTTTGATTTCAAAGTGAAATCATGTTTTGGAATCTTTTAACATTATTTTACTGATTTTACAGTTATTTTAATGAGAAAACTGTATTGAATAACCTTTAGAATTTTTTTACAACTAATAAATCAATACAATAATAAGAGAAGAACCTGCCTTAATTCAAAATGGTTGCTTCATGTTCTCTACACAAGAGAATACCTGTCAACAATTTTGACAGTTCCAATATCTTTATTTTGATTTCAACGTAAAAAACATGTTTTAGAGTCTTTTTTTTACACATTTATAATTTTTTTTAGAAAATATTGTAAAAATATAAGTTATTTTAGAAGAATAATTCAGATTTTAATAGAAAAAATTACTTTTAAAAATTGAGAAATAAATCAATGACATATGAATAAAATTTGTAATTGGATAACAAAAATAAATTTTAGGTTGACCGCTACAAATTATTTTACAAACTATAAAGCAAAATTTATTTTTAAAAAACTTTAATTTACTTTAATAATCAGACAAACTATTAATTTGCATTTTAGAAAAGATTTTTAATCGAAAGAAAAAAAGATTTACCAGTAACATTAAATGTCAATACTACATTTTAAAATCTTTTTTTTTTAAAAAAATAAAAAAATGTAACCATATTTTCATATATAAAAAAAAGACTTTGTAATGCAAACAATATACATATTATCTTGAGTCAATTTTGCAGTCTTGGAAAAATATACTTGAAGAAATTATTTTAAAAATCTTTTTTTTAAAATGTTGCACTGCTAACAATTTAAATGGCCTAAAGATGATGTACCATGGTAGAATAGGGAAGATAAAAATTCAAGTTATGAAAGTAAAAATATAGAAAGTGAAAGTATGTCTGAAAAAGATTCATAATAAGTTAAGTGACTTATTATATGTTCCTATTTAAGTAAATAAAAATAGTTCTTATTTTTTAATAAAATCATTTAAAAAATGTTCTTTCCAATTTTCCATGCTTAAAATCCTACTGCATCTTAAATTTGGGGTGTTTTACATTCAGAGTAATACAGTATGGTATATGGTTGCTTTTCTTCTGAATATCTGTTTTCTTAACTAGAAATAAATAATGTTTTGCTTCAATATAATAATAATTGCTTGTTATTGTTATTCTACCATATATTAAATCTTTTTTATTCTAATTATTTTTATCTTTCTATGTTTTATTTAACAATTTTGTCATGCAATTCCCTTTTCTCTTTAAACTATTTGCAGTCTAAATCTACTCAAAATAATTTTTAGTAAGATAGTCAATAACATTGAAGTTAAAAATATTACTATTAAAATTATTATTTAACTAAAATTTTGCTTTAAAAAACAACTTCCATAACATATCTATTATTTTGTTTTTCAAAGATCAAAGTAGCATTTTTAGGATTATCTAGTATATTTCTATCATTTATTATATTCTTTTTATGCTTTAAAGTTCCTTTTTTGATTGTAACTGTATTAAAACTGATTCTAGTTATTCTGCAGTTTAGTGCTTGAGTCATTGATTGAGAAATGAAGATCCTTTTGCAGAGCAACTTGTTATTTCTCATGTTAAACTGTCATATTATTTCTCAAACAAATGATCATTCAATTATTTATTTATTCTATTCAATTAATATTTGTATACCCATTTTAAAAGAAGATATATTCATAAGATGTATTTTCTCTCTTTGGCTTACACTGATATTTTGTATACTCAAGAATATGCTTTCCCTCTAATTTGAAATTATACTGTTCATATTAAAATATTCTTCATAATTATAGAATATTTTTTATATAAAAATGTTTTATTAATATATCATTCAAGAAATGCTCATAGATGAGAAGTTTCCACAGTTTTTTTTAATAATTTTTATAATAACATCATATGTCCTAAATAAGCATGCTTAAACAGAACTGCTATAAATGAATTATTTTTTTAAAATGCTAACTTTATTAGCAATAGTTTAATACTATAGCTTTCAAAGTCTCATTAAAAAATAAAATGCAGTACAAATAAACATTTTATATATATTTTACTGAAATTAATTATTGCATTTTATACTAAAACCTTTGGATAAACCATAAAATATCAGGCTTCAGTGAAACTTAGTCATTTTATTTTTTGTTTAAAAGTAAGTTAGCAATTGCAGTTTTTTCCTTAATCTGTAATAAGTCATTAAGGATTGATATTTAATTTTCTTTTCTCTTTCAGCATCATACTTTATAATGACTATTAAAGCAAGACATGACTACATTTTTTTTCATTTATGATATTAAGACATAAGTAAGCTATTGACGTCTAGTGTTAAACAGAATATGATATCTAGTTCTAAACAGATTTTGATAATAAGACTGTCTGACTAAAGGATAAAAAGTTCCTGGATCAATTACAGATGTAAATGATCTTAAAAAGGAAAACAACCACATAATCTGTTGATTTTATTAACTGTAATCTATTAATAACATTGCTGCTATCTATTATCATTGTTTCTAATAGTTATTTGTTCTAGATGACTGTTTATAATTTTAAGATTTGATTTAGAAGCAATAATTCATGTGATTTACTCTAAAACATATACTATTAATTTAAGTAACTATCATTATAATGTATACCATATTCAAATTCTCAAATGTATTAAGCAATGATTCCTAAACAATGAAGAGTTTGGATTTTTACTTTTACATTACACAACCATTTTAATTTTTCATATTATTTAAAAAAATATTCTGAAATTCAAACAACCTTAGATTTTCTTCTTTAGCTAACATGCTTATATAGTTTTATAGAACTGATACTAGGTCAATAAATCTATATTTTAGTAATATTATACATTGTTTGTTTTGCTGTGAGATTTGTTCAGATATCATATTTTTTATAATTATTTAATGCTATTGTTTTATCGTCAATATATGTCTTTTTTCTTTTTTTTATCTGTGTGTTAGGTAATAAATCAATCCTCAATTGCCTTTTCAATTTCAAACTTAGCCTAAAACAATTACATGCATGCTTAATTTAGCAAATACACAGTATATGCATGAATCTTATTTTTATCTCTAAATACATATTCAATGTAATACATCTATTTTAGTAATAGTACTTGGATACTATTCATATAAAAAAATATTGTTAATTATTTTGGAAGTCATAAGATGTTTGAACTCTCAAATGGTAGATTAGGGTAACAGTTTCATTCAATTGACCAAGAACTGATCCATGAATCTAAATTAGTTCTTAAATCTGCTGAGTTGTGAAGAATATTACCATGTGCAAATAACCAAGTAGTTTGCCCCTTGAGAAGTCATATGATATTTAAGCAACAGAAATAACAAGGCTAATTTATGATTCATGTATATTCACCACTAACAGACTACTACATATGATTTCTTGCAATTATACCCTTATTTAACATGATTTATTATATTTTATAATTAAAGCTACATGTAAACTTAAGACAAGAATTTTAAAGGAAAAATAAATAATCATATAGTGTATTGCTTGGGAGTTTATAAAAAAAAAAGGTGCCATTAGAAGTAATAGATTTGAATCCATAAAACTTGGGTTCCAGTGCATGTCTATATACCATGACCTTAAACCACATATAGTACTGTATGGTTTAGTTTAATCAAAGCAGAATAAATGAGATCAAGATCCAAGGACCATGGTTCCAGCTTTCTTACTTCCAGTGTTCAAAATTTTATGAATTTATGCACAATAAACGTTTTCAATGTTTATAGTTTTAATGTTTTACATTATAGAGTTTTTTTATATACATTAAATAGCACATATATATAGTTTCTAAGACCAAATAAAGCTAAATAATTATTCTTTGAAATAAAATTAATTCAATAATAATGTTAAAAGAATCGTGTTTATATATTTATATGTAAAAGAGATTAGATTTATTTTTAAAAATGAATCACAATTAAATAATATTGTTATTGATTCCTGATTTCATTACAAAGATAAATATCAAAATGGCTGAAAATTATTATAAATATTTCTAGCAACATTATTGTTATTATAATATTATTTCTATCAACGCATTTAATTTTATAAAACTTAATTGTAATTAAAATCTTGCCGCTACTTTTACAAAATTTTTAACAACTAAATGCCTGAAAAAATAGTTAATAATTAAGGATAAGTAATTTGTAAGCAGCAAACTTATTATGATTCATATAAATCCCCACCTCTATTTTTTGAAATACAATTAACATGATATCTGAAAATGCGTTTTATCAAGGTAAAAGGAGGAAATATTATTCCAAAGGCTATTTCCAAAGGGAGTATGGGATTAATCTACTTTCAACTCTATTTTCTGACTTTATAGTGGATTATGACAGAAAATTTTCCACCTGATTACTTAATCTTCTTATCTTTAAAATATAAAATTACTGATATTTTTTTAAAACTTAAATATAAATAATAAAAATCAATGTTGAATATAATTATTTATTATTTACAAAAAGTACAATAATAAATCATTCATTAATATTTCGGAATTTAAAATTTTTCTGAACTAAAAGCATATACAGTATATATATAATGCATATATTTTAAGAGTTTTATCCAGAGGCAATTTATGTAAATGGCAATAGTATATCGTGATCAAAGGCTCACACAATCTTTGCCAGTGTTGGTCAAGGTTATTAAAAACAGGATCGGGTCTGGTTACATTTTCCCGGTATTTTTTTTAAAAGGCAAGTTACACCTATGCTTATTTAATCTTGTGATAAAATATTGGTAAAATGTAAGAATAGAAATAATTGTATGCATTAGACTTACGTGCACACATTAAAGTATTATTCTTACTAAAATAAGATTAGCATGCATTAACATATCGTATTTTAATCAATAATCATGCATTTATTGAGTATTCCATACAAAGATACCAAGTGGCCACGAGACATACTTACTGATTATTATAAAAACATGAATGATTGAAGGTATTTGTAATTTATGTTTCAAACTTTGACTATTATCAAGCAAGTATATATATCATGTTATGGATGCATGTTTTGTTTTTTGTCATATAAAATCCATAATAAACCCATTCAATAAAAGTTAACATAAATATTACTATGTCATTTGTTAACTTAAATAATATCATCTTTTGCTTTGATTAAAATATATAGAATTAAAAAAAAACTTTCCCTTATTATATATGTATTCATTTACATTTCTAAGACACAACTTCACATCCTTAATTTTTATAATATTACAAAACTTTTAATCAGATATAAAAAAATATGCAGCAGTAGCCCAGGGTCTCTTTAATTGCTTTAACCATTCAATTATTAAAGCAACTTTAATCTGTTTGTCAAGCATTGGTGGTCGAGAGGTCAGCAACAGCTGTTTTACAAGCAGTTGTCCTGGGTTAGCGAGTTCACTTCCCGGCTGATGGTATGATACATGGGGAAAAAAATTAATCTGTTTGCTTCATGACATGTCATTCAAATTACAAATTAATATCCAAAATGTTTATTAATGCTGTATGTTTGGACTGACTACTCAAAATTTAGTAACTGTAGTTAGTACAAAATTATCTAAAACTATCTATCACACCAACTGATTCTCATTTAGACAGCAGTGAATTATAGAATCACTACCAAGTCCTACATGTGTAAAAAGAATAATCAATATCACTTAAAAATAACAGATAATTATTTTTATTAGTGGCTTATTTTACTTTAAAAAAAAAAAAAAATACTATTTACTTATATGTAATTGTTGACTATCACACTAAAAAAAACAAATGTAACCTATCTATTCACTCAATTTATCACCACATTTCTCATGGGTTGATATCCATCATAATGTACTGATAAATTGGGACATTTTATTGGTTATGTATGTTTGTACAATAAAATAGTCAGCAATTAAATTCCTGGTAGCGTGAGAATTTAACATTCAGTAGATAATATATGGTTAGATACTATCACTGTCTTGTGAAATATGTACTTTTATATTAATGAGATAAAACACTATATATGTTGTAATATAATAATCATTCTAAGCATAATGAGTACAATTTAAATTTTTTTATTAACTTAATGCAGAGATGACATTAGTATTATGAGAATAATCCTTATATTTTCAATATGACATACATATGTTATAAACTTAAAAAAAAATGTATCAAATTTAAAATTCACTGTAAAGTAATATGACATTGATTTTCATTTAAACACACTGTACTATATAAAATTTTAGTAAGAGGTATAAAAATATGTTGTTGTTTTTTTATATGAAAATAAATGACCCAAGGTAAAATTAATAGAATTATATTCAGGTTAGTTTATATGTAATATTAAAATGTTCTAGAATAGTTAATATAACTTTTAATTTAATACTTGAAGGTGTATATGTGTGCACATATCTTTGTACTCTATTTATTAGATCTATTTTAAATTTAAAAGAGTATTATTTTAAAAGTTCTAATGTAAAATTATTTTAATTTTAAAATAAAGAGATTGCTTATTATGGGGATAAATCAATCAATAAATAAAATAAGTGATTTTTATTAATATTTATAGTTAAATTTATTAGAAATGTAATATTTTTATTTTAAATATTTGTTAAATATTATATTGTAATATCAAACTCTATTTTCAAAGAATGCAGCAACTTCTTCAGAAGGACATTCATGCAAGTGAATAATGTGTGGATGATCTAACCAAAGAAATTTGATATCAAGTACAAGTTAAATATTTTTAGAGAGAAATTAGCAATTTTATTACATTGCCAAAGTAATAGGGACATCAATTCTGATAATAATAAAAACTTATACATGAGACTAATAATCCTTATCCTTTTACCTACATTTTTTTGCTAAGCATTATTGTGCATTTGTATGTTTAAGATTTTAGCCATATTTGATAGTAATAATTTAAAATCCAAGGTTAAACAAATTTATGAAGAACTTTCCTGAAGGGCAAACTACCCCTTTGTAATACTTTAAATGGAAAACATTGTCATAAAAGAAATGCACTTTTAATAAAGATTAAGGGATGTTTTAAAAATGAAAATGACATCAAAATACCTAAGGAAATGCTACACTACTTCACATTATATATATAATGCAAAGAAAAGTTATTTCATTTGTGTAAACAACTTATAAAAACATGGACTTTGAAATAACTTTAGTTATCAGTTAATAC
Organism: Epiperipatus broadwayi; assembly: GCA_028023455.1. NCBI lineage: Eukaryota > Metazoa > Onychophora > Udeonychophora > Euonychophora > Peripatidae > Epiperipatus > Epiperipatus broadwayi. The sequence continues at coordinate 20,813,148 of JAQFVV010012396.1, forward strand.
TTTTTTAAATTTATGATTATTATAATCATTAATAAAGATAAAAATCTTCATAATACATTAATAGCTGATATACTGACAGTTAAAGAAAGAAATCTTCACTTCAGATATCTTATTATTTAAAGATTTATTGTTAAGATTAATAATGTTTATTTATTATTTGCTTATTTATAATTAAAGTATGGTAGTTTTTTTTTTAAACTATTCATTTCAAATCAATATTTTAGGAATATTATCTTTATTATTTATATATTATTAATCTTTGAATATTTTATGATCTTGTGGCATTGAACTATTTGATTTTATTAGGTTTTGTCATTGCAGTAGAGGGAAACTCCTTATGGCTGATGGTGTTGCCATTGAAGGCATTATGTTTATACACTTATATATATATATATATATTGTAGAGATATTTATATAAAAATATTGAGATCTGTAAAGGAACCTATGTTTTATATATATTCAATGAAATAAGGATACTTGATATAGTTGATAACAAATAACATAAAGTTTTGCATAAAAGAAATGCAGTAGAACATAGACCGATAAAGTTATAATGTATTATAATGTTCATAAAAAGCAAAATCTAAAGAATATATTTTAGAATAATAATTATAAAAGCACCCTTTTGACTTGATAAATAACCTTTTTTAACATTTGGATTTGTTTCAACATGTGATAAACACATTTATATGCATTAGTTAAAGTGAACATATTTAAGAAATTGAAGAGAACATCTTGTTGTTACTGTTTTATTTTATCATTATTAATATTTTATAAATAAACATATTTATATTTCTTTTAAATTAATTTGATTTCTGTGTTTTTTTGCATGCTAGCATCATCACATGACTGGAAATCTATGGCCACATACAAATACTATATTTTATTTTATGGTATAATTTTTCTAAATTTTATTATTATTTATTACTGTTGTAGCTGAAGAGTTAGTATTATTAAATTTAGCAAAGAAAGTATAGTTAATTAAAGTATTCTGGTTTCTTATTTATGGTGTATTTAGTCAATAGAATACATGTACCTTATGAAAACAATGGTAGTTGCTTAAGCTTATTAATACACAGAGATTTGCAAAGTTATGTAAAGTTAATTATTAGAGTAGAATATAGTTGGCTATAATAAAATATATTTTATTATCTAACTACATTGATTTAAAGTTTATTTATAATTATTTATAAAGCATTAAGATATCATGAATTTTTATTTATTTATAAATATTTATTTATTTTATATATACTTAAAACTCTGAGAAAGACTGTTAGCCATATATTTTGCAAGGATTATTTACTTAGCTTAATTTTTTTTGGTTGTTCCAATTTGGCAACTATTTATTTTATATATATACTTAAAACTCTGAGAGAGACTGTTAGCCATGTATTTTGCAGGGAGTATTTACTTAGCTTAATTTTTTTTGGTAGTTCCAATTTGGCAACCAGCATATTAGCAATTTGGGATAATTATCCATACAACTACTAGTTCTTTCATTTTTGATAGTTACAATTTAGTTAGATCTATTTTTATACTTTTTCAACATATGTAAATACTAATAAAAAAAACACACAATTACTTCTATATAAAGTTGTTTTAACATTTTAACCAGCAGGCTGGTGTTCATCAGAATGCACAGCAAAATAGCTATTATTAGAAAAGTAATAGTGGATGATTTTTATTAGTATTTTTATATTTCATTGAGTTAGTTTATATATATATTCAGAAAAATAATTCAAAACAAAGCAAAACTCTCCATATAGTAGTATGAGATAGTGATCATGTGATGTTATATTCAAAAAAGTAATACATAGTACAAACCAAAACAATTTTTATTTTATCTTATAACTGTAGAAGTCATTGTTAATATTTTCATCTTATAACTGTGGAAATCATTGTTATAATACATATATAATATAAATAAAATGTCCATTAATTAAAACAAAATTGTAATGATTAAAAATAATAAATATAACAGTAATAAACTATTATAAATAGTCAAAATAAGAGTCATAGATCACATGACCCTATTCTTTTAAGCTTGTAAGTTATCAACAATGATTTAGCACCTCTCTGAGGAGTGACAGAGCATGAAACCATGGTCAGAGGTTTGGGGGGGGTCCTCACAGAGATATTTTAAATGTTTTCTCTAGCTAAGCATTTATCACAAAGCTTGTTGAGGAATTGGCAATCCTCATTGTTTATTATAAACAGTCTTTCAATTCACAGAAGTACTTTCAGTTAATTTCTTAAACCTGCCTCAGCTGCCATTAAATTATATATATATATATTATAACAATGACTTTCACAGCTATAAGATGAAAATAAAAATTGTTTTGGGTGACTTCTACGGTTATATGATTAAAATAAAAATTGTTTTGGGTTGTACTATGTGTTACTTTTCTGCATAGAGAAATTATTCCATGTACTGTTTAAAGTTTCTAATTCTCCAAAAACTCTTCAACCACTAAAACATAAAATTCCTTCACTGAATTGAATTGGCTGTATTTCAATGAATCATATTTATGTTTGACAAGTCTAATGTTATATAGAACTATTGTATCTCAAGAAATTACAATCTTATTACTACTTGAGATACAACAGTTCTTCAGTAAAACATAAACTTGGGGGGGGGGGAAATGCATGCAATTTCACTGAAACATTGGCAACCTAATTCAGCAAAGAGATGCATGTTAGGAGTAACAAAAAAAGACTGAAAATGCAATATATTGGTAAAAAAATAAACAGGTGTTAGTGATATCATTGAAAGAATTATAAGACTGAAACAGAATTGGGCTGGACATATTGTTATAAGAGATGATAACAGATGGGCAATTTAAATCTTAAATTGGATTTCAAGAGATTGTAAATGAGCCAGAAAAAGACCACATGTGAGATGGATAGATGAAATAAGAAAGTGTGCAGGGGTGATGTGGAGAAGAGAGGATAAAGATTGGAGAAGATGGATAAACTTGGACAAACCTTCATTCTGCAGTGGATTGATAATGGGTGGCAATGATGATGATGATATAAAAAAGAAATTCTTAAAAAAATTCTCAACAATTAATAAATTATAAATTTACCAGCTCTACTTTATGAGATCATATTTTGTGCATTATTATAAATTCTTGTAAATAAAATCATTTTTACTAGCACAGTGTCAAGCTGTAATTCAAATAAAAGGTTAACCAACCCTCCATATATGTACCATATAATATTCAATTAATGATGCTAAATACAAGTAAACTCAAAATTCAAGACACAAAATAAAGACTTTGAAAAAATAAGAGTGGTTATCTTATCTTTATACCTAAAGGTAATTACATAGGCTAATCGTAAGCATTTTGGAATGAGTGTGAATATATTAAATTATTCATTTTACTTACATTTCTTTTTTATATACAATTAACACTTGTGACATATTAAAATTTACTATGTGTCAATATTATATATTATACTTAATTTAAATAATCAATAAATTTTTACTAATGCACTGTCAAATTGCAATTCTAAGTAGAAGGTAATCAACCCTCTACACATGTTCAATACTATAATATTCAAATAGTGATGTTAAATATAAGCAAACTCTCAACCCAAATCATAAAATAAAGACTTTGAAAAAATACAAATGTCTGTCTACACCTTATTTTCATAACTAAATGCAATTATACAGGCCAATATTAAGCATTTTGGAATGAGAGCATGAATATATTAAATTATTCACTTTACTTATATTGCTTTTTATACATGCAAAGATGGACAATCTTATCTTTTCAAAGTCTTTACTTTGTGACTTGGATTGAGAGTTTACTTATATTTAACACTGGTAACTGAATATGCATGGACAATTGATTGATTTCTTGTTAGAAATAAATGCTTCTTGTATAGAATAAAAATTTGAAAAATACTTATTACTTAAAATCTTTAAGTACATTTTCAGAGCAGCATAACTTCTTCACAAAGCAGATATTAGAAAATGTTAAATGTTATATTATTTTCTTTAGTACATTTAATGATCAAAATATATTGTCTTTCTTGTACTTGCTTTTTGCAAAAGATGCTTTGTGCGAAAATGGTTAGGCATTTTTGAAATTTTCAATTTGTGCAAATATCTTTTATATGAATATAAAATAATTTCATTTATAATATTATATACATATATTTCTCAATTTTATCTACCTTTTTATAATAAACTATTATCTAAATAGACAAAATTTTGAAGAAAAAAAAAAATAGGCATACATGAAATATGTATGAATATAATTGATTAAGTATTTTATTTTGATTTTAGTTGAAAAATTTGTAACATAATTACAATTCTCTTCATTTAATTATTTTATATATATAATTGTCACATACATTTTAAGTGCTATATTTTTTATTTTCATACCAAACAGATGACAGAGTGGACCTTCATCACTGCCAAGCCCAGTAATTTGTACCAGTTTTTTTTCCCATCATGTAAAATTCACTAAAAATAACTTTTAAAATAAACATTGTGTTAAATTATTTGTTTCTACATGCTTTATTTTAACAAAAATAATTTAGAAAATATATTCTCAGGCTATATAAATAAAATGTTGAACTGTCAATCAAGAAAGCATAAATTAAAAAAATATATAGATACTGAAATGTTTTTTTATACAGAATATTTCCCAAAATATATTTAAAAAAAAAATTAAAACAGTATTATTCTTATTAAAAGGTTGATTCATTATCACATTCTTAATTTCATGCTTTTTTTAAATTGGGTTTTCATTATGAATACTTATTTTTTAAATGCTTCTATTAAAATTGGAAAATTGGTTTGTTTGTTTGTTCGTGAGTTTATTTAAGTTCTGAAATTTTAAATTTAGAATATTTCAAAATGAAGGTTTCCTATATTTAAATTTCACAGAAGTGCTTGAAATCTTATATATAAATAATTAATACAAGCCTAATCAATATATGACACTCAGATATTGAGTAATGATCTAGTTTCTTAGCTATGAAACAGAATATGGGAAAACATTAAAACTATTCAATACTTTCATGTATCACAATTCAACAATTATTTTTACAACTTTGATTTGCTTTAAATAAAATTGCTAAGAGGGCAGAATGAATATTTTTTTCTTTCAATTTTATGACATTTTAATTTAGTTAGAATAATTACTTTCAGAAATAAAGAGCAGTTTTAAGCAATATGCATATAAGGAATATATATGTGACATTTTATTCCTTGTTTCAATATGATTTGATTAAGATTAGAGTTACATTTTAAGAAAAATATTTATTTTCTTTAATAAAAACATAATTTACAAGTGCAGTTTTAATTAGTAAGCAATGGTAATGCTATTTGACAAAAAGTTAGCATAATTAATTTCAGAAAAAAAGAACAGTGGGTGGATGAAATATATCAAAAAATTACATTTTAAGAAATATGCATAAAATGAATAAATATATATTTCATTTCATAATTTGTTTCAATTTAACAATTTGATTAAAACTACAATTAAATTTTAAAATAAACATTTATTATATTTAATAAAAACATAATTTACAAGCACAGTTGGTGAATGAAATTTCAAAATTATTTACATTTTTAATAACTAACTTTTCATTTATATTATTTTCAATAGAAAATAAAGTAAACTGTCAAGCCTTGTTTGTGACATAATTCTTAAATATGTTTTAATTAATTTAAGTGTTTAAAATGAATTCTCACTGTTTGCTACACTTACTGATATAGTAAATAAAATTCTTAAGCCTACTGCTAAATTTGGAAAGGATAAATTATTTGGCACCAAAAATTTAAGAGCATCTATAAGTGCTTTCAATTTTGATGCTTCTGTTTGAAAAATCTCTTTGTACATTAGTATCTCACCAAAACATTCTATGGCATTTATGTCTTTATTGTTACCAGCTACCAAAATAATTTGTAAGTCATCACAATGTTTTTGAAAATCTTCATTATCAATTTCAAACATTTTTTTATCAAGAAATAAAATAATCATGTGTTTTGAGTGGTTCAAAATGTTTGTTTAAGCAACTCCACACAGTATTTAAAAGAGTATAAAATACATTAGCAGTTGTGTTTGTTCATTCAAATATTCATACAGAAATTGACATTTTCTTCTTTCATTGTTGAATTTCTAATATAGATTAAACTTTGTTTATTCATCCACATATTCACTTAATTATTTTTCATTTTCTAGAAGTTGTATCTGATCAATATTCAAAAATGTATGTTTTTAAATTTCCAATACATTCTATAACTACTGATATATTCATATTTTTATCCAGAAGAACAATACTATCTGAATTAATTTTACTAAAAAACTTGTGCCAAATTATTAAACAGCAGATGAATATATACTCTTTGATTTTAAAATATAAAATTCTTAGTTTCATTTTTAATTTTATTGTTAAAGCTATCAATATTTAAAAATTTAAAAAGGGCATCATAAATCTCACCTAAACGATAATGTAAAGGATGAATAGCGTTAATTTACACTTACTGTTTAGAAATCTTATAGACTCTATTATATTTTAAATATAGATAATAATTAATATTACTTAACAATCTCTTTTCAAAATAAATTACACACATACTAAATTATTAACATTGACATTAAAATAATATATATATAATTTATATTACATTACCTGAATAACATCTTTTTTTACTTAAGCTTTCCACTTGTGATAACTTAATTTCAACAAACCAACTATATATAATAATAATTAAAAACTAATATCCTTTATAACCTAAAGTTCATTGAAAGTTCTTAAGGGGTCCAATATATTTCTATCTCAGTAAAGTCTTTTAGAATGTTTTTTTTTAAAAACTGATTTAAAACTTTTGGTGTTTAATTGTAAAATTCCAGAATGAAGAATAATAAACGATGTTAAGCATTGGTGGCCTAGCAATTAGTGTAGCTGCCTTCCAAGCAACTGGCCCAGGTTCACTTTCTGGTCAACACTTTGACACACACACACACACACACATATATATATATATAAGAATAATAAATAATGACAAAATTTTATCTTTTGAATCAATCCATTAATGGAATAAATTTTAAGAAAATCACAATAAATTGTTTTTTCTTAATTTCTATAAATATGGAGTAGATAATTTGTAATTTTCTGAAAACTGAAATTCACTAATTTTAGAATTTTAAAGAAAATTGTTTATAAACTGTAACAAATATTCAATATACAGATGGATGTATAACCATTATTTAAATAGTGTGTGCAAATTAGCTTAAAATGTTTCATTTCAATAGCATCTTCACATTTAATTTTATTCATGCATTTTACCATAATGATTTTTTAGATGTTTTGCTTATTTATTACGACAGTTAAGAAGCATGCACATAATATTTTAAAACATATTTTAATAAAATTAAATATACAAATCACAATGTTAATATATATATATTACAGGTACTAAATTGAATGATTTTTATTTTAAATACTATTCTCACAATAACTGAGATTTTATTTCAAATTTAAAATAACTTCACATAAGTATTTTAAAATATTATTCTTTTATATTTAAATATACATGTACATACACATTTAATTGATGCATTAAAAATATATGTCACTATTGGAAGTAGTTTTAGTGTTATTTGTAAAGTAATATAAATATTGCTTTAGTGATTCCATTTTAACAAATTTCTTTCTCTCTCTCTCTCTCTCTCTCTCTCTCTCTTATATATATATATATATATATATATATTCTGATATAAATGATAATTTATACCCTTTATGTATATATGATATTTAGTATATGTACATAATGATATGTGTGTATAAGTGAATAAAAATATGAAATAATCTTTTGTACCTTAAATTATGATGGACCAAAGTGTTAACATTGAATTTTGTGTAAATACATAGCATGAAAAATTAATCAATACATATCTAATAAAAGACATGAATATCAAGTCAAAAAAACGTTCACATTTTTTTAATAATAAATAATTTTTTGGGAAAGATTTTAGAATATTTTAGAAATATTTTTTTAAATTCAAATTAATATATAGATGAATTTCTTAAAAAAAGGTGGTTACAAAATTCTGAAGACTACAAACTTAAAAATAATAGAGATAATTATATATATATATATATATATATATATATAATAGAGATAATTATATATATATATATTAAATGCTTTCATTGACCAAGCTTTAAAATTTTTTTTTTTTTTCAATCACAATTGAAATTTTTAGATTTAACTTTAAATAAACGCATGGGAGTTCAGAAGTTAATTAAGTCAACTCTTATTTTTTATAACAAGGAATTGACTTAAATGATTTGTGGACTTCCCATGTTTTCATTTCAAGTTAAATCTAAAGGCCACAATTTTTTAGTGGATGATTAATAAAAGTATTTAATATAAATTTTTTTATCTCTATTACTACGCAAGATTTTGATTTATGAAGCATTTTGGGGAATCAATAATGATCGCTTCTAGAATAAAGGTATATTCCGAAAATAACATTAATAAATAGAAGTGAAATATAAGGCAAAAACCAAAGAAATATTTTTACTATCACTAAAAAAGGATGAAAGAAACTGGAATAAACATATTTGTAGAAATGATGACATTAACTAGATTTATAGAGTTTTGAACTGGATAATAAGTTTTTATTAAAACACTAGAAAAAATTGTACATTTGAGACAAATGGATGAGCTCAGGAAGTTTGTTGAAGTCATGTGGATAAAGTATGAATTGAAGAACTAGATAAAACTTAAGAGTGATTTTCATCTTAAAGAAAATAATAATGATTAAAAATGATAATGCTGATCCCCTATAAAATATTTACTGTAATTAATAAATACTATTATTGTTTATTTGTAAAGAAATAAACTATTTTTTATAAAATAATATAATTATTTAGTATTAACAGAATTTTTGATCATTTATTAAAATGACAAATATTTCTCACTATCTTTAAAATTTACATTCAACTTTACTAAGTACAGTGGGTGGGAAAGATTATTATTGTGTAGTTAATATAAATTATAATCATGTTGTGCTCAGTCAAATGTAAAAAAAAACTAAATAAATATAAATGGTGCTTTTTAAAAATGGCACATCATCTTTTTTCTATTTTAGTTTGCCAATCACCTGTTGTAGTAATAATGAGCCTATCTGTATTATTGCTAAGCAATTTTTTTATATTTTGAACATTTCTGGATGTTATAAATTTTCTATCAAATAAAATAAATATTTGTATGGTTAGATAATTAAAAATTTACATAACATTCAAGCACAAATAGCACATGGAAAATACAGTTTTATTTAACCGATCAAACTAAGATTTGTTTCTAACTTTATTCAGATAAGAATCAACTCAGTAGTATTCAACTGTGAGTCTATCACTTGACGCAGATTGTCATACAATATAACCTTCATATATATATATATATATATATATATATATATATATATATATATATATATATATATATATATATATATATTAAATATTCACATAATTCAGCTAATAAATATATACATACATTATTTTTTCTAACTAAATACAAGTAATTGAGTATTACTACTATGTGGTTAAATTTGAATGGAGAAGATGGTTGAAATGAATTCATAAGATGGGCAATACATATTTATAATTCTCACTCCTTTATGTCATTTTCTAGATTATAAAACAAAAAGGAACAGTCATGATAATGTAAAAATATGTGTATCAAGCTTATCGATATATTATTTAATAGCTGCTATATATATATATATATATATATATATATATATATATATATATATATATATATATATATATAAACAGGATAAATCATTCTCCATCAAGCTATGAATTAAAATTATTCTAAATTTTGAACAAAGAATCAAAAGTAGAAAGAGTCCACCTATTCTTCAAGCTCTGATGTTTATAAGCACATCTCTGTCAACATCGTTGTTAATTCAAATTTAAATTAATAATTCAGCCAGATGGAATATAACACTTAATAGTTATTAAACTAATAATAATTATACAAGGCTGGAAACATAATTTCTTTTTTAATACCTTGATTGTAGTAATTAAAAATGATTTAAATTTAAATATTAAATTAAATAGTTCACTGTACATGTAAAACAAAGGAAGTAAATCACCCCCCTCCTTTAAACTAAAAATTAAAAACAATCTAAATGTTGAACAAAAGATTGAAGATGAACTGAGTATAAATAATTCACATATCTGAATTAAAAAATGAAATATAGATGTCAGTAAAAAAAAATCAAATGACTTCATTGCATGGAAGGTCATAAAATTTTGATTACTATAAAGGCTGGATATTGATACAAGGATCTTGTGCTCCAGAGCCTGGTACTCTACCACTGAACTAAACCATGCAATTTATGAATTTCAATTATTAATTAATAATTGAAGCAATAAGGCATATATAGAAAAGGATATACTATTAAGTGAAGTGTAGTTCTTTCTTCTTTAAAATGATAAACATTAATATAAAAACAATGAAATATAATAGCTGGGTGTATATGTTTATATACAAATAAGTATAAAATAAGATCACATATTAAATATTTTATTATAACTAAAAAAAACAGAATAACTATAAAAAATATTAGTATTAAAATAATGCCATCAATTAATTAAATAGAATTGAAAAATAAGTTGTTGTGTTTTTTTTTATTTTTTAAAAAAGTGATTGCTTTATAAACCTTAATGATCAACCTGTCCAGCCCCTGGGTGATTGTCCCTGTAATGATAATCAGCAAATAAACAATCATTGATTAAGTTCTGACCTTTTTGAAAACAGATCATTCATTCTTTTTCTCCAGAGATTTTCAATTTTTATTTTTATTCTACTATTTAGAAAAGCTAATTAAAAGCGCAGGAACAATGTTAAATACAATTTTTTTAGGTAAAAGAAATGCATGAAAAATCTTTAATTTTAATATAAGTTTTTACTAGTTTTATTTTTAACATTTCTGCAAAATTCAAATTTTTGAAACGCACAGACTATTTTTTTTAATGTTTCTTAGCTAATGTGTTAGATGTGTATATTTTGGTGTAAAGATTAGCATTGCTTAAAAAACTATTTTTCTCTATTCTGGGTAAACCAATACATAGTTCATATCTTATAATTTTTCATAGCATTTGAATTTTTGTTTGGATACTAAGTGAAGAGATATTTTGTATGCTTAAAAAAAAAAGAACTTCATTGTTGTTGTCATTCTCTTGCAGGTTTTTATCGATAGCTGGAAGGTTGAATGGATAAATATTTTATGTCAACTAGCCACTAAACACATTACCACTTGCGTTCTACAAGAAATCCAACAACAAACCAGCCTAACCATCAACACTACTTGGGAAGATGACTCAAAAACATTGGTATACCTGGACTTACGGCTACTTCGATTAGGAAGAATTATAAATTACTCTATGCTCATAAAGCCTATTGAAATTAGAGGTTTTATCCACCCAAACTCCAATTCTCCTAATTCTCATAAATTTTCAGGTTTAAATACTTTTTTATTTAGGAACCTACCCTTATGCAAATTTAAATCCAACAGAAAATATAACACCTTTCTTTACATCAATGATTTAATAAAAACAGGTTTTAAATATAAGACAATTATTAACAAAATTAAACAATATCACAAGAAAATTACAGACAATAATAGAGATCTGAACTTTCCACACATCACTCTCCCTTACATTCCTAAAATTTCTTATTGGTTAATTAAATCTTAAGCTAACAAATTCAGTATCAGCTTTCACACACAGTCCTACACTAACTGTCTTATAAACAATTCTAAAGAGAAAGTGGACCTCTCTCAAATCCCCCAGGTTGTTTACAAAATCTCATGCTCTTAGCCTGGTTGTCATGTCATATACTATGGTGAAACCAAAGCCACCATTAATAACAGAGCCATCAACATAGATATGCATATAAGACAGCACAGAAGAACAATGACAATTCTTCAATATTCTTGGAGCACTCAAAAATGATCAGTCACATATTTGAACCCCCCAACCTTACAATAGTATGTATTGAGAAAAATGACTGTGAACAAAAAATCACAGAAGCATATTTTATCATTACCAACAATAACTCTATTAATAGAAGTGACACTTGCTTTGATATTTCCAAGCAATGGAAAAATTAAACAATTTACATATAATTTTCATGTTGCCAGCTACATCCTACTCCACATCATTTATTGTGGTAGCTATTAATATGAGGCAATACACCTTGAAAGTGCTCAGCTGTTTCTTATTTATTGATTTATATGAATAGTTAATATAACTTCTCCTGCCAGTGCCTCAATATGCTTGCAATTTTATAAACTAGTAGAATAATTTAAAGTATTTTCATAAAATATTTTGGTTAAAGAGAGGATATTATATTTGTTATATATATAAAACAGCAAACATGGAAATCAATAGTGCTGAAAATGTTAGCAGGACCAGAAGGTGGTATTCAGGAAATGAGAAAAATGATAGAAGAGATGACTGAAATAAAGAATCAAAATAAAGAATTAAGAGAAGATATAAGTAGAGAAATGAATAAAGGTTTGGGTGTTTTAATTAATAAGTCTGATTTTCAAATTAAAAAATTAAGTGAAATGAATGATAAGTTTAATGTTCAAAAGTTTAAAAAATGAGAAGATTAGATAATCAAAATAAAAAAGTAAAAATAGAAAATCATAAAATGTCAGAAGAGGTCTCTTTAGAAACAATAACTATAGTAAAAAAAGTTGGAAAAGGTAGAAATAAATTATTCTGATAATTTTGTAGAAATAAAGTATATAAATGAGCAAAAAAGCTTAATTATGCAATTACAACAAAGTGAAAAGGTAAAGACTAAAGAAAGAGACTTATAAATAAAGTATGATTGAAAAGTAAAACTTGGTCCAAAGGAGTTAAAAGTTTGGAGAGTAAATTTGATGATAATATAGATCATAGATGTGTAACACAAGGACATGAAAACATATAGAGTAAGGGAAAATGGAAAATATATTTTGAAGGAGTCATGGCTGTAATAATGAAGAAAAAGGGAATATATACTATAAGAAATGAAGTAAGCAATCATTCCAAGAAAAATTTATAGTAATGTAATAGCAAAGGAAGAAAGAATAAACCATGTAAGAAATAAATTAAGCCTTCATTTCATGAGAAAAATTATAATAAAGATGACTATGTGATAGAAATAATTTGGATAGTGAAATTTCTTTATTTGGAAATGTTGAAAACAGTTAAAAATTTACATGGAGAGAGGGAAAGCTTATACTCAGTTTAAAAATGTTATAAGTTTAAATGGCTTTAGATCCTCAAAAACCATTGATCTGATTAACTAATTAATAAGAATTATTTTAATATTTTAAATTAAACCCTAATAAACATGACATTAAAAAAATTTTTTTTAGTATAATTTATTTTATAGTTTTATGGGATTAAGAAACATTCCTTTACTGTTTGGATTTGAACCCTATATTAGTTGATGATAATATGACTGATTCTATGTGTTTAAAATAAGATGTGAGATCTTTATTTGATAATTTGAATATGATTAAAATATAACCTATTGAACAAAAGGCATTTATAAAATAATGTATTAGTATTATTTTTGGTTGTTGTGAAAATACTTGATACCAGAACCAAGTAGTCAATGGTGAAAAATATAGTACTATAGAAAATAAATAGCATGGAATATGATAAGAGAGAAAGTAATTTCTTAAATATTTATGTTCATACTCCTTATGTATTATTTTGAAGTATTATGTAATCCTAAAGGTAGGAATATTTTAAAATCACTTAAAGAAGTGAGATATATAAATATTTGCATAATAATACAAATATGATAAATAATAAAAATTTATAACTTTTAGGTGTTAGTTATTAATAGTTGGTCTTAAATAATTTTAGTAGAAATACTGAATAATTTGCTTTTTAAATAAAACCTCTGAAATATAAATTTATTTTCAAAGTTGAATAATAAAGGTAATCTTTAGATTTTGCAGATGATGTAGTTGTTTTTGCAAATAATGCTTCAGAGCTGCAGGATATGTTGCAGGAATTATCAGATGAAAGTAGAAAGTAGGACTAAAGATAAATGTTAAAAAGACTAAAGTAATGTTTAATCGATTTGCTCAAAATATGAAAATAAAGATTGATTATAATGAATTAGAAGAAGTTAACAGTTACAAATACCTTGGTCAGATTATTAATACAGATGGAAACATAATGGAAGAAATTAATCATAGAATTAAACATGGTTGGAGTGCTTTTGGTAGAAATAACTTGTTACTAAAAGGAAATATGCCTATGTGTTTGAAAAGGAAGGTTTTTAACAAATGTGTTTTACCAGTTCTTACTTATGGATCTGAGACTTGGAGATCGGAAGACCGATGGATCTGAGACTTGGACACGGGAGTAACAAGAAGAGATCGAAAACACAATGTATGGGTAAGAGAACAAATGGGTGTTACTGACCTCATTAAAAAAATTAAAAGATTGAAGTGGAGTTGGGCTGGACATATTGCTAGAAGAGATGATAATAGATGGACAATTGAAATTTTAAACTGGATTCCAAGAGATTGTAAAAGACCCAGAAAAAGACCACATGTGAGATGGATGGATGAAATAAGAAGGTGTGCAGGGGTGATGTGGAGAAGAGAAGCTGAAGATCGGAGGAGATGGATTAAACTTGGAGAGACATTCATCCTGCAGTGGATTGATAATGGTTGATAATGATGATGATGATGATGATGAAAAGGAATACTACATTGAAAAACAAGACAAAAATCTATTATATGAAAAAAAAACTTTATTAATATTTTGATGATGGTAAAAAACAATTTTAATTGTTTTTGATATGACAAAGTTTGAGTATAGTATGTTATATTGGTTGATTATAATAAACAACCAGTTATATTACTAATAATAAGTTATTAAAAGAGTTAAAGATATAGCGGGCTATTTTCAAATTTATAATAAAGCTTTAGCTAATGTAATTGATAAGTTTTGTGAAGGATAAAAGGAATACAGAAAATGATTCCAACACAAATGAAATAAAACAACTATATAAAAATAAATATTTAATTATTGAACCATTTTATTACAATTATGTTGGAATCATTATTAATTATTTGAAAACTATATTAGGGACAAATTTATATTTGATCATTATTAATGAATACATATGTATAATTGTACTTTATGGTACATTGTTAATAGAACATAAGTAAACCACGTCTTTGTTAAAAAATGACATTTTGGCATATTATTTATTAGAGATATACAATAAAGAAATAAATATAGATAAAGAAGATGGAAACAAAAGAGTAAATAAGTTTTGTCTCATTTTAATGGGAAGAGTGATGAAATATTCAGAATTCATGATGATTAAATTGTTAAATCCTACCTAAGAAATAAAAAAATAATAATAATAAAAAGAAGGAAAGAATAGTCATTTGTATGTATTTGTGTGGAAAAAGTTCATTGTGTGCATTCAGAGTAATGGTAGTTACTATTGTTAGTTTAAAAAAAGAATTTTTTTTGTCTATTAGAGAGAAGTTGTATCTATTGAAATCTGAAATAATTTTCAGTATGTGATAAAATGTTAGTTATAAAAATTATTTTATTTTTTCTTCGTTTGATTTTAATGGTTAATATTTTAACCTGGGGAGTATTGGAATATGTTGCTATGACAACATATAATATTGTAATAAAAATATTTATTAATTGTGGTATACAAAACAATTGTGAATTGGTTTGGTTCATTTTAGAAATGAATATGTAAATAATAAAGTGTATAGTTTTGATAAAATTATTATTTTTCTTTATTATGTATATTTTCATTACTGCATTCACAATAGTAGATTACAAGTAATATACCTTAATATTTAATGTCTCCAGAATATTTATTGTTTTATTTGTATATTATATTTGAAAGATATATGTAAAAAGTATATTTCCATTGTAATATGGAAGAATGTAATCTAAGTTGTTTAATTTATGTAGGAGCAAAAGAATCTTATTTGTATTTTAAAAACATAAATATTTGTTATATGTAATAATTGTGAAGTATTTTTTTAATTTGTTATTATTATTATGTAATGAGATTTTTATTTGTGGAATGCTGGGATTAACCAAAGAGTTATAGTTTCTCTTACATTAATTAAAATAATTTATAAATAGAATTAACCAGTTTAAACTCAATCTGTCTCATATCTTGGTTCAATAGAAGTAAATACAAATTCCTTCATATGAATTTTTTAAATTTATTTTTAAAAGTATATGATTATTAAATGGATAGAATGATGGGTGAAAACAATAGTATTCATTCATTAATTGGACAAATTTATGAAGAATTTGTGAAGAGCGATAATTTATTGAAAGAAAGAAAATTAATTCTTAGCATTTTAAAAAACCATTGGAATATTTTTTGGCTTTAAAAAATAAATATTATGTACTGTTCAATGATGAGATATAAATACTAGCAACATCAAGATATGTACAAAAATTATGTTCACCTACCAATATAGTTTTATAAAATCAATGAGTTATTTCTGTGTAGGATAGAAATTGTTTGACTTCTGCTTGTGCACTTGATGTCTTTCAAGTGTTCTTTTTATTTTCCAGCATATGACTGCCATTATATCCAATAATGGGAGAGTAGATGGTATAATGGTGAAATTCAAACCTTTTTCAAGAACTGATAATTCAGCATCTGTAAGGTTATTAAAACAGGCAAAAATCCCCACTCAGGGCAAGCCAGAGTAATCTATGGGTGCCAGAAGGCTTGTGCATAACATCCCCATCTAGTGCCTATTTATCCAATATTCCCAGATTAGTTTTTGGCCTGTGGCCTTCATCAGTGAGAAGCCTTGGATCTGGAAGAGTAGGCACTAGATGAGGATTTTATGCACAAGCCTTCTGGCATCCACCGATTACTCTGGCTTGCACTGAATGGCAAGACTGTATAGAGAGTTTTGCCTGTTTTAATAAGTTATAAGAAAGCATAGGAAATGGTGATCATGTGGTGTTTATTGGCATCAGTAAAGTGTTTAGAACTAGGATGTTTCACTGATGACGAGGCTAGGGCAAGTCAA